>VWPU01008009.1:0-42303 GCA_013398955.1 Callaeas wilsoni | reverse complement strand
TGGTGCTGCTGGTGCTGCTGGAGGCCGCCCGCTGCGGGGAGGCTGCGGCCCCGCGCCCCCGGGACGCCGCCACCTCTTCCCCGCGCCCCACGGAGGCGGCCGGCGGGGCCGCCGCGCCCAGCAGCAGCAGCAGCAGGAGCAGCAGCAGCCGCCTGGCCGAGGTGTCGGCGCCGCCCGAGCAGGGCCAGCCCATGACCCAGCGCGCCCTGTCCGTGCTGGTGCTCGCCAGCGCCGCCCTCATCGTCTACTTCGTGATCCGGACCGTGCGGTGAGGGCGGGGAGCGGGCGTGCGGGGCGCAGCCGCGCGGCCGGGGCTGCGGCGGGTGTCGGCCTCGCTGGGGGCCCGGCGAGTAGCGCCCGACGGCGCCGGGACGCTCCCGGTGCCGCGGCCCCGCTGTGGGCGGGGAGCAGCTCGGTCCGCTCCGCTCACGTCACCCAGAATCGCGCATCAGTGTTGGGCCTTCCCCGACTCCCTCCTGTGCTCTCCGAGTGGGCTTACCACTGCTGGCATCCCTCAGCCCACCTAAATTTGCGTTCTTAGAGTGATTTTTGACCAGTTTGCAAACTTCTGTATCACTAAACTACCAGAGTTGTCCTTCTTCTCGACTTTGTTAGTAAACATCTTTTATGCATTCTTTCACGGTAAAATTAACCTATTTTGTGTCTTTTTAAGGAAAGGGCCTTTGTAAAGCTTGCTACTACTTAGCTGTCTTTATGTTTCTCATGGAAACTATTCTCCACATAACTCGATGTGCTTTTACAGTGAAGTAGAGTGTTTGTCACTATTTTTTTGTCCTGGCAGTTTTACTTCTCTCTGTCATGCTTTAACTTGAATTCTTCAGAGCAAGGCCCAAATGTGTGAATATGCATAAAGCACCTCAGTTATGGAGCAAGTTCTCCACGTACCTTTCATTACATTTAGATATACCTATTGTGTCTAGAATCTGCATTATTTAGCTTAGAAAGGCAGTTGAAAGACTGTTTTGTGTGTGTCGTGTACTAAGGTATACAGTCCAAGTAAACTAGGACATTTTGATTGTTACGTTAATGTTACAAATCACTCTTGAGAAGCCTTGAGGGCACTTCTCAGTGTTAGTGTGTCTTGTAACACCAACCTGTTGGATTTGGAGATGTGAGTCCTGCTGTGGGAAGGCTAAATAAATAAATAAAGGTCTGTCATTGCAGGAGTTGGAGAAGAAAATTTTCACCTGTTGCCATTATTTTCTGGATGAGTGGTAATTACTTGATACTCTGGTTTTGGCAGTAGGATACTGTTCTGCATTTGAAACTGGAGTGCTGTCTTCTAGGTGCTACTGTAAACTGGAAGCTTAACACCTCACATTATTCTGTAATTCTACTGTGTCTTGCTTTTGAAATTTGGAATACGTAAAGTATATGTTTTTGAATTCGAACTTGTAGCTGAAATGTTTCTGTAGTGGTTGTATAAGAAGTATAAGGATTAAGTGCAAACAAGCCATTTTTTTGATAGGTTTCCTTGGCATAATGACCTGTCTTGTTATAAGACATAAAAACTTTTTGCAAATTTTTACCGGGTTGCCTGCCCAGTGGATGAAGAGAAGAAAGTGGGTGTAGTGTTTCTGAATTTTAGTAAGGCTTTTGATGCTGTTCTTCACAGTCCCCTTTTGGACAAGCTCTCTAGCTGCGGGGTGAGCAAGTTTGTGGTGCACTATTAGGAGAGACAGCTGAATGACGGGGCTCATAGGGCTGTAGTGAAGAGGGGTGCATCTGGCTGCTGCCCAGTCACCAGTGGTTCTCCTCAGGGCTCAGTTCTAGCGCCAGCTCTGCTCCATACTCTTATCTGGAGACAGGAGTTGAATGCACCACTAGCAACTTTGCTGATGACACCAAACTGAGAGGTGCAGTTGGCGCTCTCAAGGTGCGAGAGGCCTTGCAGAGGGATCTAGATAGGTTGGAGCAGTGGGCAATCACCAGTGGCGTGACATTTAACGAGAACAAATGCTGGGCTCTGCAGCTGGAGCAGGATAACACTGGACACTAGTTTTACTTGGGAGAGAAGTGACTGGAAGCAGCCATCCAGAGAGGGATTTCAGAGTGCTGGTGGACAGCAAGCTCAATAGAGCCAACATGTGCCCTGGCAGCCACGAGGACAAACTTCACCCTTGGGTGCATCTCACACAGCGCAGCCAGACAATCAAGAGACGGGGTTGTCCAACTGTATTCAGCATTGTCGTGGCCTTCCTGTGAGTACTGTGTGCAGTATGAAGCACACTAAGGCTCTTGAATACAACCGGACTAGGGCAACCAAGCTGATGAAACAGCTGGAAGGCCTCCTCTGAGGAGTGGCTGAGGACTCTGGGTTTGTCTACTTTGGAGAAGATGAGGCCTCAGGGGTGACCTCATTGCTCCCAGCAGGTCCCTGAGGAAAGAGGTGCTTACCCCGTCTTGCTGACATCCAGCTATAGAATGTATGGGAATGATTCATAGTTGCTCCAAGGAAAGTATACTTTGGAGATTAAGAAGCATTTTTTTTACTGGTAGGGTGGTCAACTACTGGAACAGGCTTCTTAGAAGGAGGTCAGTGTTTAAGAGACAGTACCCATGGTACCATGCTTTAAAATTTGGATTGATCAGGCAGTTGACTCAGTAGTAGTTGTAGATCCCTTCCAACTTAGCAGTTGTCAGTCACAGAGTAAAATTATTTTTTTTAGCACTCAGGACACTGCTTTAGTCATGGCTATGATCATACGTGCATGTTGTGTAAACATTTCCAGTATTCCTGTAGCTGTAGTTTTTTAACTACTTCTTATATAGAGAAAGATTTGAGTTGCAAGTGATTAGTGTATCCTTTTTTCAACAGGATTTGCTTGAATCTAGAAATCTGTGCCAGCTTTGTGATAAGCTTTTTTTTGCATTATCTGCAGTCTAGACATTTGCTGTGACTGTCTTAGGTTACTCTCAAATCACAGTAGCTACTCACTTTCCTTTTAAACCAATTAAGAGAAAAAGGTAAAATGTAAAGTGAGATTGACAGCAATATTGCCTGTACGAGTAGCATGTACTGTCTCCTCTTAATTTCATATTTTTGTTGTGTTTAAAGTAGTTTTTAAATAGCTGCTATCCACAACACTTGTTGTAGTCCCAATTGCTTAGCTTCTACTTTAGCGAAGACAAAAGGCACAATATGTAAGAAACAACCTTATTTTTCATCACACTGCCGTCTAAAAAGTTTTAGAATTTTTTTCTACTTGATGCTTTGAAGTGTACAACTTCATTCTATGTTGAAGACTAAAGAACAGATGAAATAAATGAAGAACATGGAAAGGACTTTATCTTGAACTGAAAAGTAAAAGTTTTGGTTTTGATACTAGCCTTAGCTTTAAATGAAAAAGATGGGTATTTTATTCTGTGCTAAAGCACTTAAATGCCTGGGGTAACAGTTGCTGTAATTTCCCATCATAATGGAGAGTGGAGGAAGCTATCGTGTTGATTATTTCTTATAACATTAGAAATTGGAGGACTTTGAAGAAAGGTATGGACTTTACCTCTTTCCCATTCTAATAAGGTTAAATTTGCTTCTCAGTTCCAAAAGGAGATATATTTTATACACTGGAGTATAGTGAAAAGATGAACCAAGATTGAATGCTGTTGTGTGGTCTTTAAAGAAGGGTATTTAACCAAGTTGTGTAAGTACACTAAAGTTTCAGGACAGAATTTGAAGCTGAGAATCTCAGTATTGTATTTGCTATCTCTTACAAGATGGTTAAAATGGTGCTTAAAGGTGGGGCAGAGAAGTCACTATGGACAGTATACAATAGTATAATGTATTATATGTAATATCATAGCATATACTATAATATCATAATATATTAATTTTTTTATTTGCTCTGAAATAGTCTGTGTTGAAGTTCCTGAATGTTTTGTAGGCACCTAGCTTGGGATTGTAAATTCTGGAGTTTCTAGGTGAAAGACCTGTTGCCACCTTTGAGTTTAGCACTAAGCGCCTAGACACAAATTCTTTCTTTTTTTTTTTTTTAAGTCCTGTAGCTTTCATGTAGTTGTTGTTTGCCAGTTACTGGAAGTGACTCTATCAGCATTCTGTAAACAGCTGCCTTTGCACAGTGTTTGGTGAGTGGCTACTGGTCTGAGTTCCAGAACTTGAGCAAGGCTTGTTCCGCGCGTGTAAGAGTAGTTCTGGAAAGCCAAATGGAATGGTTCATTGTGTGGGTGACTCACACGGGACCCAAGCCTATGCAGCAAAGCTGTGGAGAGTGAGAAAAGCAGATGCAGACAGTCTGCTTGTCTGTGATAAGCACTGTGCCTTAATCCTGAAACATGAGTCACTGCCTCTTCCTTCCGTGCTTTGTGAAGCATGTAAGACATTGACTCTACAAGATCTGTCTTATTCTAAAGTGTGATTATAGATGATTTTTTAAACTTGATATCTATAAAAGACTTCACAAACAATAATAAAAATTTTCAGTGTTAACCATGACTTGTGTTACACCTTTGCTATAGCTTTGTTTGGTTTCTGCCTGATTTGATCTGCTGTTCTTTACAGATGCATAAGACATGTAGAGAATATGTGGCAAGGCAATTTTTTTCTAAGTAGAAGTATGTTAGAAGTATGCTTTTGCATATATTTTTATGTGACTCTTATATTTAGATGCTAAGTGGCTTTTGTATTCACTACATTAATTAGAATTAATTATACAAAGCTACAGATGACACTCTTATTGGCCTTAATAATTTCATGTAAACTGTTGACAGTTAGAATTGTCTGACCTCTGAATTTCATAGAGCTAAGTGTGTGCACTTCTAAGAAATTTTAGAAAACTTATACTGAGTATCAATATAGCAGTATTTTACGTTACTGGATCAGAAAGTAGCCAAAGATTTACATTACTTGAATGTTTTAAAATACTTTTCAGGCTCAGAAGGCAAAACAGAAAAACGCGAAGATACGGAGTTTTGGATACGAACATAGAAAACATGGAGCTGACCCCATTAGAACAAGAGGATGATGATGATGATACAACACTATTCGATGCCAGCCATCCTCGAAGGTTTGTATTTAGAACCTGAAAGTACTTCTAGCAATAGAAGTGAAGGAGTGTGGGTGGTAATCAATTTCTCTGAGAAAGCTCACTACTGTGTTTCATATGCATAGTTGGAGAAGGGATGTCAAGATCACTTGAATTTTAAATGGGCAAGAATTTAGTGGGCAAGAAGATAAACACCATTTGTCTTCAACATGTGAGTTCCAGAGAAATGGAGAGGAAGGTAGGATATTTTTGTTACAAATACAGTGTCATTATTGAAGCTACTGTTAAAGTCAACAACTGGCTTTTACCTTTTGCTTTTTTTTTTTTTTTTACTAATTTGGAGGCTCCTCAGTTTTTTCTCTGTATTCTCACCTATGAGTTCTGCTTCAAGCAGCTTTGCTTCATTCTGCTTTCTTATTGCTAAAGTAGTCAGCACTTAGTTGATGATGATGATCTTGCACCAGGTTTTACATTTGGTGCTGGTGCACTGGAAGATTCATATTCTTAAGCTACTCTCTGAAATTTTGTAGATACGGGAAAATTTTGTTGTATTTCCTTATTGTGTTTAACTTTTGTTGTATTTCCTTAGTGTCCTTAAACATTATGATCAATTAAAACTTAAATTCACACAATTCACACTTAATTTTTTTCCCTGTTGAGTAATGCCATCACACTACATGTGCAAAGGTACAGTAAAAAACTTGATGGGATTATCATAGTCATGGTTCGTAGTAAAGGCTACTTGATTACTGTCAAGTATCAGAAGAGATCAGATGAATTCTTCCAGTCACAGCAAGTAATTGATTCACACTGTTTAATGTGAAACTAGATTCAAATCTCAAGCAAAATAGTTTGATAAATGCAATACATGATGTCTCAAATGAGTTAAAAGTATTGGAGTAATAAGTCAGATGTGTTACTGTTTATCAGGAGGAACTTTGGATGCAGTTCTGGAACTTGAAGGGAAAGGTTCAGTCTGCTTTAACTTTGTCTCCTTAATGGGAATCTTTCTGATTTAATTTTTTTTGCATAAGTCAAAGCCTCTCTTGATTTTTTTGTCCCCCATACACTAGATTAAAGTAGCTGGAATATCTCCACTTGGCATTCCTCTGTATTTTAGAATTATGTGACATTTATCATTACTCTATGTTACTAGTCGTGTTCCAGTATAATGTAATTGTCACATTATATCCAGGAATTCCCTCAATATCTTCGTTAAATCTTTTAGCTTCTGTTGTAATTCAGCATACTTGTTAGATGTTGAGATATTTGATGACCAGTTAACATGATATTCTTTATAAATGCTTATTTACAGCAGTATCAACAATGTGTTTTAGTAGGAAGCAAAATGATAATATAGCTAGTCATAATTAACAAACAATATTACACAATTGTAACTTTCAGAGAGCATATTTCTGATTTTTCTTCCTGTTTTCTAAACACTTCAGTTTGAGGGAGAAGAAAATTTTTTTTGTTGTAGAAGTATCTAAACTGTTTCAATAGTACTTTGAAAGTACGTGCCTAAATTATTGAAATCCTTATTTTGATACTGGGAACGCAGCAAAACAAGGACTTCAGTTATATTTAGTGAAGATGGTGAATTTTCTCTGGTTTTGTATATTGGTATCTTCCTCTGTTCTCTTTTGTGGGGAGAAGCTCTTAAAATTTTAAGAGCTACTTTTTATTTTGAAATAGTGTTTATGTGTAGGATGAAAGCAGTGCTGAACAATGTGAATTCACTCCACAAATCTCTGCAGAACAGCTTGATAAAATGCTGTTCAAACTTTGCAAAGATATGTCATTGCTGGGAGGATAGTTTGAAAATTAGAGTACTTGAATTACTTTCTTTAAATCTTGATTTGGAATGTACTTTTTAAAGTTAATTTATTTCCCCTTGTTTCAACTTGTTTGCATCTGCACTGAAGCTTAGTAATCAGTCTTCATGTCACTGCTTAACGCAATGACCAAAAGGAGTACAAAGTGCCTAAGTAAGCAAAGACAACGTGATGCTGAGGACAACTTCATGAAAATGATACTCGTATTCTCGGGAGATGTCATTACACTTCATTCTGACATGGCTGATTGGGGTTTTTTTAAAAGAAGCTTAAATATATAGTCAGGCTTGGAGCCTGGCAACAAGGAAGAGAGGATTTTAGTAGTTTTGTGAGTTTAGTGCTTTGTTAAGTAAAGAACAGTTGCAGTTTTACTTAACTTTGATTCAACAAGTGAGCTTATTAAGTTTCTTTCCCTCGCAACTCATAATGGAAGGCACTAAAGAACTGAATGCAGTTACAGGAAATTCTCATCTCCATATTAATTTACATTTTTTATTGACATGAAAGTAGTCAAGTTTTGGTATATATATATATATAAAAGTATTGTTTTATATATAAGAATGTATTTTTTCCTTATTTCTTTGTGACCTGTTAAAAGACTGTAGTGCCATCCAGTCTGCTTTCATTTTTCTTGTTTGAAACAATCAAACTTTTTTTAAAGTGATACTCTACAGAATAGTATGCATATGTCAGAAATCCCTACAGGCGTGTTTTGGGTTAGCTGGTAACTGTATTAGACCCTTTGCAGGACTAGGCAGAGAAACTGGCTTCTCTCCTAAAAATCACCGCTGTGGTGTTAGTATACCGGTGTCCAGATACATTACTGCTTTCAAGGGTTGCTGTTTTCTTTCTGAGCTGTATGAAAAAAGGTCCCCAGTGCCCTCAGCTGTAACATAGACACAATTTAAGTGTACTCCCACTGTCATCATCACCCATGTCACTAGTCTCTGTGCTGCTGCTGTTTGGGGCAGTTTACCAGAACAGTAGGTTTTAGTGATTTTGCTCAATAGCATACTATTAAACGTCCAAGTGTGGAACTCTAGCCTTTGGTCTTTCGCAATACAACTTTACATACATGCTAACTGAGGAACAGTGTACTAATACCACATCTTTGTTTTTCAAAATTATATCACATTAGTAGTTTACAATCCTCATTGAATGACTTCACACAGAAACTACTTGCTCAGTGCTGCAAGGCACAAGGAGAAGAATTTACTCAATTTCTTTTTATAACGTTCCATAACTGGAATGCTACCAAGACTTACCAAAGTTTCAGTAGCAACTCAGGAGCCTTGAAAGTTCAAAAATGTATTCATCATGGTAAATCCCTTTCTATTTTTGTAAATGAGTTGTCTCTCTATTCAGAAAGTTTAAATGAATGCAGGTTTATGGTACTTTGCTTCACAGTAATATGGTAACTATGAGTTTTTCCAGGCAAATTTAATAATGAAATGTTACGTCTCCCTGCGTTCTTTCATAATGTGTGGTCTTTAAAAATGTAGGCTGAATTCACCTTGAAACAGGGCATTTCAGATTAATGCATCTGTTTCTTCTATTGTAGAGAAGTACGTGCCTTTCAATGAAAGAACTTAATCTTAGAACCAGAGAAGGAGACTGCTTCATGGGACAAATAAGAAGCAAGAGGGTATGCAAGTGGGGGGTAACTAATTTAATTTGTGTATTTTATGGCATCCTTAATATCTTGCAATAAGTAATGTATCAATTTGTTGTATCTTTTTGTATATAGAGATTCTCAATGTATAGCCTATGGGGAGAGAGTACTAAATGCACTAAGATAAAAAACCTATTTGGAAGGGAGATTAATTGTAAAACAGGGTATTTTTTGCTTGTTACAAATCTTGTATGCCATTAAGTGTGGTATACACTTTTTTCTACAGTATCCTGGAATGTTAATTTTTTCTTCTGATATTAAATTGTAAGTAAATATAGCCACTGTGGACTTCTCAGAATTGTTAGAACTTGATTTTAATTGAGGAGATGATTTATTGTTTACCAATAAAAAGCCAAACTACTGCCTTCTGTGTTGAGAATTTAAAAAACTGAATTAACATGTTTTGTGTAAACTTCAGTGAAAAAATAAAATATGTTTACAGTGTTCTAGCATTTAGTGTGATACTCCAACACTACACATTTTAAGGATACTTGAGATACTAATATAATTATGTAAAACATAGTATTGCAACGTCTTCTTGCTGTTCAGACTCCTGATGGCAATTGATGAGTTAATTTTTTTGTGAGGTCTATCTTCAACTTGTGTGAACAGATGTGGTTCAGTGACTTTAGGGTGTTGCTGGTGTAATCCATGTTATGTCAGTATTCAGACCTGTAGTGAAGCAGAGATAAGCCTTTGGGAAAATACCAAATATTCTGTAATTCTAAAATGAAACATTGACATCAGAAGCAGCTGTTACTGAAATGTGTGGTAATACTCACATGAATGTAGTTGACATACAGCAGTTATGTTTAGCTTTTGGCTAGTGCCATAAAAATTATTAGACCAGTCTTTTAAGACCTGGAAGATACACGTCTTTTAATGTGTTGCAGTGTCCACTGTAATCTTGATAATGTAGACAGAATGTTCAAATTCTAGTTTAGAATTAGGGTGTATTTTTTTTGCTAATTCCATATATCCATATATATCTAGTATCAAGGCATAAACTTGCTACAGCGGTATTGGTTATGTGTCCTGAAAGTGCCTAAGTTATGGGCTACAAAGAAAGAGGAATAACTTTTCCTGATTCTTCACCCTCTTGGTGTTTGAACAAAATTGGAGTACTTTTGTTTGAGGTAATTTCTACAGTGATAGGGTGAGGAGGGAGTCTGCTGTAGATTTTCTTTACCTCTACCAGCCGATTTGTTATATTGAAACCAACTTACTTGCGCTAGTACCAGCTCAGATGAGGTCAAGTCAGCCTCCCAAGGTAATTTTCACCTGCAGTTGCCCATATGCCACACAGAGCTGAGAAATAAGTTGTATTTACAATAAATGCAAGTCTTCAATTTGCTTCTTGTTGTACCTATCTTTTTCTGGCTATGTGTAAAGATAAAACTGAAATGAAAACACAGCGCTACTTCTGGGAGCTGCTTAGCCGAGGAATGTGGAGACATGGTAAAGAATAGCTGGGTTGTAGACTGCAGGTGAGAGAATAATCGAAGGCAAAGTATGCTGTGTCCATATATAAAGGGGATCATCAGTGTTAAACTGATAAACTGATAAATAATTGAAATCTTTCAGAAGTATAGCCTGTCTTCCTGACATCCTAGAATTCAAACCTGTAGAATCTTTCTAGGCTTTGAGCCACCCTGAGGAGATGTTATGCTTGTTATGCATAGATATTTGAACTGTTTAAGCAAATTAGAATTCCTGGAAATGCAATCAATCTTTAAGCTTTTGTATGTCCCACTGGTAAACCTTGATGTTTTCTTGCAGAAAAAACAAAATGGAACAGGTTATTTATGTTTCCAAGCAAATTTTCTGGTGGGGGAAAAAAAACCCCACAAATTTTCCCAAAATTTTACATAGGCTTCCTTCATCCATGCCTCCAAAATTATGAGGATCTATTTACAGGAAAAGCATCTGTAAAGAAATCATACAACTGGTAATAAGTTGGAACAGTTTTGATTTCTGATATGTCAGATACCAGGTAGTTGATGGAGCAAGCTTCCTCAGCCTTACTCAGCTTGTATCTCATTTCGGTAGCTGAATTGGCTCTCATTGCATTTGCAGACACAAAACTAGTCAAAAGATACAATGGTTTTGTATATCTTGGTCTTAACAGTTGGAAATTGGAGCCGTGAGTCACATTAAATCCATGCTGATAGGTGCAACACCATCAGTAGCATTTCCAACTACATCTGAAAAGCTGTTCTTAGAGCTGTTCTAACATACTTTCAAAAATTTGGGAAAGAATATGCCACCACAGAGGCCAGTAACTCAGTCATGCCTAAACAGAACTGAAGTTTATATCAAGCTTATTTATCACTTTAAAATTTTATACAAAAACAAGATTAAAAAGATGAAGACAAATAATTATGAACTGTATAACTAGGTAGCTGTGTATCGAAAATCTTAACTGCATTTGAGCTAAGATATTAATAGGCCAGTAAAGAATGTGAGCTGATCTGCTGATGTAAAGCTCCTTGAAGATAGGAGATAGCCCAAGTTTAATGGGAAGTAAACTGGGAGAGAGGCTAGATTTCTTCTATAACTTGAATTTCCAATGACAGAAAATGGAATGTGCAGAAAAATATCGGAAGATTGAAAAAAAAAAATTATGTTTAAAGATAGTTCTACAGTTTTTACAGTAGTAAAGCTATCACAGCATATCTGTTACTGTTAGGGCTTTGTGACTTTTTTCCTTCACTAGTGTAATTTGAGGCACAGCTGGTACAAGAATATGTAGTTCCTGGTCAAGTCTGAATGTATTAGTTCAGTGCATTGGTAGGATAATGGAGCAGGCACCCTGTGATACCATGAATGGTCTGAGCATGAGAATTCCATGTGACTGAAGAGGCAAGAAAGCATTTTTATTTTTCCTGTTGACCAGTAAGAGCCAGGAACAATCTTTTAATACATGAGCCCATCAGAAGACCCAGTGTGAGTGGACTGCTTCATAGTTTTGGAATAGACTTCTGTTTGCTACAGGTGTCTTGTTTTATGGTGCTACTGATGATGGTGTTCCAAACTGCAGAACTGATCCAGCTCTCTGGAGTGGTGTCCTCTGATGA
The DNA here is from genome assembly GCA_013398955.1 of Callaeas wilsoni. Lineage (NCBI taxonomy): Eukaryota > Metazoa > Chordata > Aves > Passeriformes > Callaeidae > Callaeas > Callaeas wilsoni. The sequence goes on along the minus strand of VWPU01008009.1, from coordinate 30,695 downwards.
GATTTTCATGTGATTTTTCTCTGTCTGCAATTACTCATTATTTCCAAGTGGCTTGCATTCTATTTAGCTTCAATCTTGAAACATTCTTATTTTAAGAAATGATAAGAAGATTCTTCAAGGTATTATCAGGATAGATGTATAAGTTTAAGATTTTATTATGAGATAAAAAGAAGGTTCTTAAATAATGAAATCTTTTGCAGGTAATTTCCGGCTTTCTTCAGTTGGGAAAGTATGAGCTTATGTTTTTAACACAAGCCTTTTTGATACTTACAGCAGTATGCTTTGCACAAAATGCAATATATAATGTTCTCCTAAGTGATGTGGACATATGAATCAAATGCACATAAAGTAAATTTGCTGTCGCAGCTAATCTAGGAGGAGCTGTGGACTCCCTCAAGGGTAGAGAGACCTTACAGAGAGATCTGAATAGTCTGTGGAGCAGGATGATTATCAGGTGTATGAAATTTAATAAAGAGCAAGTGCCGGATTCTCCAACTGGAACGAGATAATAAAACATACAAAGTGGGGGACAAGAGGCTGAAGAGCAGCCCTGCAGAAAGACATCTGGGAATTTGAGTTAATGGCAAGTTGAATATGAGTCAGCAGTGCCCTGGCAGGCAGGCGGGCCAGCTGTGTCCTGGGATGCATTCGGGCAAGGAAGGGGCTAGTCCCACTTGGCTCTGTTTTGAGCACCACAATCTGACAAGGACAGGGAGCTACTGCTTCGTTCAGCTTGGAGAAGAGAAGGCAGCAGGCAAGAGAGGCAGCAGAGAGGGAGATGCTGATGTTTCTGCTGGCCCGTGAAAGGGCAGACGGGAAAGGAGTGAAGTTGCATCCAGCGGAATTCAGGCTGGACATATGGCATAGTCTGAGGTCAAAAGTTATGCCAGAGTTCCTTTTGATACCTCTTTATATCAGCCTAGGTAATGGCCATTTTGTTTATCAGTTTTCTTCCCTAAGCTTCGCCCTGTTTAATAGAGACAAAGATTCATTCATATTAGCTTCAGAAAACTTGATCTGTAAAGACAGAGGATGAAACAACACACATTCTCACCCAAGCATTTCATTGCTCGTGTTTTAAAGAAAAGTCAGTGTCATTTAAACAGCCGACTGGATCATGCATTGTATAAAGAACTATTCATTTTTAATAAACAAATTCTTTGTTCCTTCCACAGCTTTTTCTTTAAAAAAAAATTCCAGCAAAAAGCCTGTAGGTAAGGTAAATGGCATTTATGAGGAATCTTAATGAAACTTCTTCAAGAGATTACATTCGTGAAAGGTCTATATGCCACATTTTGAACCTTGGGAGATTTCACAGGGAATATATTTACACTGATAATACTCCTTGTACCTGCCTTGGACATTGTCCAGAAAGAGATGTGCGACTGTGTGGATTTCTATTCAGACCAAATACAGTTATTTTTGTTCTATGCTCTGATAGAGTCCAAAGGCCCTTCATCTTTCTAAACAGAAAACACAGTTTTATGAAGATATAAATTAAACCTGCTGAATCAAAGCAAAAATATATACATCAGCATTTTTGTGGTGTTTCTGAAAGTTAGTAGTAAACTGCCCAGTAAGAAGATTGTTCAGCTAGGTGGTGAAATTTAATTCAAAGTTTAACTGTCCTTTCTATGAGATCTTTAATTTTGCCTTTGCCAGTATGAAATCTAAATCTTGTTTATAGTTATTTTAAGCCTATTGCACTTAATCTACAGTATGGTATTTCTACAGAATGGTGGAAAGCGCTTTGTTCTATTGCAGATTTTCCATTTCTTTCAGGATCATTATATTGCTTCTTCATCTTGTCGAAACAAAACAGCCTCAGTTTCTTTCCTTCTGGATTGGTTTTGCACTGGTTTTTGGTAGCAGGGTGTGCTGCAGGAGTGGCTCTTGTGAGAAGCTGCTAGAAGCTTCTACCATGTCCAGCAGAGCCAATCCCTGGTGTCTCCAAAGATGAACATGCCACTGGCCAAGCCTCGGCCAGTTAGAAATTGTGCTAATGCCACTGCGATAAGACATTTAAGAAGAAAGATAAAAAAAAAGTTGTTGCACAGTTTTAATTCCAGCCAGAGAAGAGCAGGGTAAGAACATGTGAGAAGAACAGCTATGCAGACAGCAAGGTCAGTGGAGAAGGAGGGGGAGGAGGTGCCCCAGGTGCTGGAGCTGAGATTCATCTTCAGGCTGTGATGAAGACCATGGCAAAGCAGCCGTGCCCCTGCAGCCCGTGGAGGTCCATGGGCAGAGATCCACCTGCAGCCCATGAAGGAGCCCCTGCCGAAGGGGGTGGATGTCTGGGAGGAGGCTGTGATCCTGTGGGAGACCCGTGGAGAGAGGGGCCCTGCTCCCATGCTGGAGTGGCCTGTCCTTGAGGAACTCCACCCCATGGAAGAGTGACCCATGCTGGAGCAGTCTGGGGAGGACAGCTGCCCGTGGGATGGACTCACATTGCCGCAGTTCGCAGGGAGCTGTTGCTCGTGAGATGTGAAGCCGCGTCAGAGAAGTTCACGGAGAGCTGTCTCCTGCGGGAGAGACCTCGTGGTGCAGCAGTGGAACAGCTGAACGACTCCTCTTCCTGAGCAGCAGGAGAAGCCATGGGAGATGAACTGATCATAACCCCCATTCCACGTCGCCTTGCACCGCTGGGGTAGGAGGTAGAGCTGAGAAGGAGGGAGGTGTGGAGGGAAGGTGGTTTTAAGGGCTGGTTTTACTTCTCATTATCCTGCTCTGATTTTTTTTTGTTAGTAATAAATTCACTTCATATCCCTAAGTTGAGCCTGTTTGGCCCATGATGGTATTTGATGAGAGGTCTTTCCTGGTCCTTATCTCAACTCATGAACTCTTTGTTATATTTTCTGTCCTCTGTCCAGCTGCAGAGGGGAGTTAATGAGCAACTTACATGGGTGCCTGGCCTCTGGCTCAGGTCAATCCATGACACCTCCCAAGATAATTATAATTGACAAACTTGCTTAGTATGTGTCCAAATCCTGCATCTAAGTCATCTGTCATTGAAGAGCACTGGGGCTGCAATGGAGCCTTGTGGAACCCCACTAGTGACAGATCACCAGCCTGATGTCACCCCATTTGCTGTCACCCTCTGTGACACCCATGAGCCAGTTGCTGTGTTTGTGACGAGTGTTTATCCAGCTGAGTGCTGGGCATTTTGTCCAGGACACTGTGAAAGACAGCACTGAAGACTTTACTGAAATCCAAAAATATGATTGCATCAACTGTCTTCCCTTGATCGGTGAGGGAGAGAATCTTGTCATGAAAGGATATCAGAAGGACTTACCCCCCATGAAGCTGTGCTGGCTGGGAATGATGACTGTGTTGTCCCTCTGGTATTTTTCAATAACTCACAGAATAATCTTCTCCATAATTTTGCCAGGCACTGAGGTGAGACTGACAGGTGGGTAGTTACCAGGGTCATTTCTCTCGCCCTTCGTGAAAATTGGGATGTTTGCCAGCTTTCAGTCATCTGGGACCTTCTATGATTCTGTTTCTGTGATTATATGGTGATGGAAACATACACAAAGGTTACTGCAGCTGTCATACTTTTGGCCTTGAGTTGTATTAATCATTTCCCTTCTTCCCCTACCCATATAAAAGATAAGTTACCATGTTTTCAATTTTAGCTCTAAATAACTTCAGTTGATTTAGAGCCTTAGATTTTGTACCAGTTTCAGAACCATTTGATACTAGAAAGTAAATGCAGAAAACAGGGTTCTAAATTTAATATGAGTAGCTACACATCTGCTTTATATCTGCAAGCAGGATGGACGCTCTAGACGTTGTTCAGTCCAAGCTGGACATGACAGCATTCATTTTCCCAGAGGCAATATAAGACCAGGGCTTGTTTGCCTGAGCAGCTGTGACGCTTCTGGTCCAATTTTTTATGTCTTCCACTAACATACCATGAAATACCTGAATGCCAGTGTGCAATATTGATTTAACTGAAGTATTTGTAGTCTTTTGGATATAAATAGTAGAGAGTCATTAAGATTATAATTGATTAACTTGGCAACTCTAAGCCCCCAAGAAAAATCCATAAATTCACTTGTGTTGGTATGAGTTTCAAGAAAAAGAAAGCTAAAGTAGGATATGTTAAAAACTTGTTGATTATAAAGTATGTTATTTATTTTTTATTTGAATGCAAACTCTGTTGTCCTTGGTGCAAATACATGTCTTCAGTACCTATGAAATTGAAATATTTTCTTCATTTTTAAGCACTCGATGCTGTTTTGCCCATTTGCATTGCTAGATACCATAAATCAGAAACAAAATAATTTGTAACGTTTCAAATTTTATATGAAAATAAAAATTTTCATGTTAGATTCAGTTTTGTTTTCTTTCTAAGTTCATAAAAGGGCAAAATTATGATTAAAAAATGCAAGTTGCAAAGTTTTGGGGTTTTATCTGGGTGTCATTGCTGTGGTCACTGTTCTGTCACCTTAACTGTGGTCTCGAGTGCAAAGTATAGTGAAGTAAATCTGCTCAACACCCCTTATGCTAAAGTGTGAGACTTGCCTTGAATATGACATTCCACAGCAAAATCCTGTTGAAATGTTTAGGATTGTCTTTTGTTTCTTTTCTCACAGCAAACACAAGTTCGGTTTTGGGTAGCATATGAGAATGCACACTGCATTCTCCAGTGAGCAAAAGCAAGAGAAGGCTCCTGTGAATATATTTTATTCAGCAAAGTTAAATCTACAACTTCTTAAAATCTTTCCCTTGTTATATGGCAAGGTGGTAATAGTTTCATATTTTCAGAATTCATCTGAATATTTTGTTCAGAGGCTACTAAAAGTCTAAGACTGACAATGGACTACAAGCCTTTTATATAGAAGAAGCATTATAAACTTGTATATGCTTCAGAGGGAAGTTGCAACTGTAACAGTGGAAGGAAGAGAGCATTTGCTTTGTCCAAGGTTAGCCCTTGACCAACGACCATTTTGGGTTGTTAAATAGACTGACCTATTTTGACTATTGTTGCATGTGTCAATAATGTCCTTTGCACTTTTCAAAACTGATGATATTCAGTCCTAGAAACATTCATGGCAAACATCTCAGAGACTGTCTGCCCATACACTGAAAGAAATCCCTTAAAAATTCTGCAGCAAGGCTTCCAAGTGTGTCTCTTTTCTTCCTAGCTAGTAATCAGGAATCTAGTACCCAAGTTGTTATTTAATCTCAGTAAGAGGTCACGTGGATGAAGTAGGTGTGTTATTAAAACTTAACTCGCATGGCAAAGTAATATTTTCTAATTACTTCCACCATCATGAAGTTTACAGAATAAACTGACTCCAGCAAGACTTTCACAGGAGTGTTGTGGGAAGAAGATGAGTTTCCCTTGCCTGTTGCAGAAATACAGAAGGAGGGTCAAAATTCAGCCTGTATTGCCTGAATCTCAGAAGTGGTATTCTGTTACCAACAATGGAAAAAACAGAAGTGTCCACAAGCTTTTCTCCTGAGGATATTTCTGAATAATGTCAGTGATATATCTGACACAGGTGTGTGGCAGCAGGTATCCGATCATGGATAGGATACCAGACAGAGCATCCATCTACTAATGTTACCAGCCAAAGCCAAGTGCCCACTTTGTTGAGGCTACTGCCAAACACTGAAATGTTCCTTCTGTAATATGCTACCTGACACTACTGCTAGCTCTGGCTAAGATGGCTGCTAGCCCAAGCCTCTTTTTTTCTTTATTTTTACTATCTGCTTGGACTTCTCTTCAGCAGCGGCTCCCAAGCTGAATTGTAATCAGCCAGGCTTCTTCTACCTTATCTGCCAATCACTCAGGAAACATATTTGATTTAGGATTCTTGTGGTTTTTTTTTCCCCAGGGCCAGTGTAACCCCAAAACGGGCCCCTCCAGCCATGCTGTGAAGCTGCTGTGAAGAAATACTTGGTCAAGCAGGCAAGCTCTGTGAACTGCTCCTACTAGCATGAGAGGGCAGTACCCTTCAGTTTATAAACAACTGTCTGCGGAACATGGATAAAGTGCTGCTAACATATTTTGTCACCTTTTACTGTAAATTTATGTACACTTTCGGCACTTTTAGCAATAAAGTAGTTGCATGTTATGACATACAGGTTTTCTGTCTTAGAAAGGCATTTGTTTTCTTTCTGTCTTTGACTTGTAAATGCTGCATTTCGTGTTGTTCTGTCAGCTTCTTGAGGACGAGAGGCTGTGTCCAGATCACTTGAAGGAAAATGAAATGAAATGGACTGCAGTGGAATATGAAGAGGCCTTTGAGGAGTGATGAAAGGAATGGAAAGGTGAACCTTCTTGCATAGGTATCATTCAGAGGTGCCATTAATGACTATATGAATCAAGTGTTTGCGTTTTGCTGGACTATAAACAATTCGATGTCTTGCCTTCTTCCTTCTTTCCTCCCTCTTCTCTGCCTTCCTTCCTCTTTCAACAAGTGCACCCTTTCCTGCTGTGCAGTAAGTGCTGACAAGGATACATATCCTTCCTATGAAATGCTCTCCCAAGCACAATCACTATCCAGAATCAAAGTGAACCGGCTAGACACCAGGCTCTGGGTTTTCCATCCCTCTTGAGTGCATGGGAATGCCTGGGGGCTCAGTTCATGGTCACCTGGTAGAAATTAAGGACCCACTATTTCCCATAGCATTGATGGTTAGAATTGGAGCCATGTTAGCCACTGGAGCAGTAGTAGTAAGGTAATGCTGTTGACGATGTTGTAGTTGATGTCTCATGCTTGGAACAGGTGCCAGCTTATCACAGGAGACAACTGCTGGAATTCTGACATGATACACATCAGTGTCTACAGCCAGTATCTTAATGTGAGTGTGAATGAATCAGTTCTGCTGAGACACTGCTGTCATCTCACTGTTCTTTTGATTGAGACTGCAGGCTCCATGTTAGTCACTGGATTTCTCATCTATGGGCTTGCAGGAGTTGATATGTGTCCTGAATTCTGTGGCACTTACACTAAATATTTCGGGTGGTGCCACAGATCTTCATTGTAACTACAGTAACTGCGGTACTGAGCTGCTGTGAAGCTCATCCCTTTGAGGTTAGTGTTCCCTGCTTCAGCACTGGAAGAAAAGCCTAGAAAATGCAGGCTGCTGAATTGAATATAGCACCAGCTCCAAAAACTGGCTCAGGAATGCAACCTCCTGCACCCAGAAATTTATGGGTACAGAAGTTGAGGGGATCAGCCTGTATACCTGTAATTTTTTAAAAACTGTGGGCGTAGGCTCAGAAACTGCCAGCTCAAAACTGCTCAGACAGCAGCTTAGTCTTCTTTGTTTTTTTTCTGGCCAAGTTGCTGCAGATTGAGTGGCTGCCTCTCTCATGCTTTACTAGATGTCACTTGAAATTTTTCTTGGTAAAAGCTCTATCTTATCTACCTCCACCTTGTCAGTCATGGCAGCATACTGCCTCAGTGAGATGTGTGTGGACATTGAAGGTAAATGGGAGGCAGACCTTAAAAAAACAAGATAGAGAGAGAGGAGGTGATGAGTTGGTAAGTTAGTAGTGAGAAAAGGCCCAGAAAAGACTTGCCCAACTTAGAGTAAATATCATCAATTTTGCCTTAAATAATGCCTTCTTCATATTTTAAGTCTTGATTTAGTGGTCCCTCTGTGGTTTATTAGTGTAGGTGTGAGTGAAGGTATGTTGCTGTCTTTCCATTTGGGAATGTTTTGTGCATACAGTTGAACATGTGTAGCCTAAATAAACCCTTGAAAATAGTGTCTGACCGACCTATACATAGTCACTCAGGCATATGCAGGTCGTTGGCTCATGTTTGTGACAGACTGCTTTTTATAAGGTGAATGCATCTGTGTTAGCAAGCTCATTTTACATAGATATCAGCTCAAGCAGGTGGCAGATAATAACATTTTCATTTAAAAACTAGATTTGGTGTGAAGGAGCAGTCTAGACATGATGGCTATATCTCATTACAATGTATTTCATACTCTCTTAAGGAACTCTAATGGAGATAGATTCTTCTACGTTGTCAACACAGTGTACTAAGAGGAGATACAGTTTACTCACAAGCTGTGTAAATATTTACCTCCGGAATAGCTGCAGTACTCACCGCTTTGCCTTGCAATTTTCTTACTATGCAGTAATATTGATGCTTATTTAAAATAAATAAAGTTATCAAAGCACTTATTCGTGTGCTTAATTTCCACAGAGGTCAGCTGACTTAACTTGATGTCTAATGTCTCTGCTTAGCTTGAAGCATTTTAAGTTTAGTAATGGAATTCCAGTTTGTCTGCAAGAATCGGGTAACTACACCAGGCCATTGCAAAGCCATTCCCTGTGGAAAGTGTGCAGGCAGACACCATACCCTGTTCTTGTCAAGGAATTATGTGCTTACTTAGTAGTGCTTAGTGACTCTTGACAGACCGCAGAGTTCTGGCTTAATCTGAAGTAGAGGTATTTAAATAATCATTTGCAACATATGAAGAACTTGCTAACCACTCTGATTGCATGTGTTGCTCCACAGATATTCAGAAGGATGCTTCCGTGTACGAAAAAGAAGAGCACTTACTCAACTTAAAATTTACATTTACATATTTAATGGTAGTATGCAGGTGGTGTGGTGACTGAACCAACCGCAGCAGTGGCCAGGGGGCCGCAAAGTCCAGGCAAAGAGGAAACCTACTGGTGGGCCAACTCCAAAGGTTAAATATCCCCCTTGGGATAAAATGGGAGAAAGGTTTCTCACATTGAATTCCTGTGACCTGATGTAGATTCGGTCTGTCTGATTGAGAGTTGACAGAAACCCCTTGTATCCCCTAAAAGAATGTGACCAGACCTATCCTGCCCTTCCCTTCTCCCTTTAGGTTGTTGCTATATCATCCCCACCTCCTTTCCTGTACTGCTTTTAAGTGTATCCCGAACGGAAGTTCAGTCTCTCGTGTTCGGACCTCTTTGAGGGAGTTCTGCAATAAACCCTTGGAATACCGACCAGAGGGCCGCCTCTCTCATTGTCTCTGGCTACTCTTGGGCTATCCATAAGCCCCGGGCCTGCGTGGCTAGTGCATATCATCGCATGGGCGTGCGGGGGTAAGCTGTCAGGTGTGCAGACTGGCACCACAGGGGTTTCCTTTGTAAAAGGATTCCTCTTGAACAAGAAGCTGCCCCCCCACCAAAGCCAGCCACGTGGCATAATAATATATGCAGGATCAAAAAATTTAGTTACATGTGTTAAACATTATTCTTTGCTTTATACTGAAGTAAAACTTTAATCAGGTTTTACTAGATAATAAAATTTTTTTATATCTTCAAAAATAAATGAATTTGCTTGAAGGTTCTTGTTTGATATGAATCTCTGTTTAAGATGGATGGAAATCTTTACATGAATTCCTTAATATCAGTTTCAAGTAATCTTCGCTGTTGCCATAAGGTGGTTTTTTTGGTCTTCAAAATCAGAAGTTTGGGGGTTTTTTTGCTGGCTTTCATTTACTAAGAGTATCAATGGTCTGGTTTTACACACTTGGTTTTTTTAATTTTAAATTTTAAACTAAACTTTTTCAATAACATATTTGATCACTTACTGGAGAGCTGATTGTTAATATTTATAAAGGCAGTATTTCAAAGAGAAGTTCTCTGACCCTTGTTAGGTTCTTTCATGGTTTGAGTATGTCCTCATTGCCCATAAATCAGTTAGAATAGGTGAAGTTACAACAAAAGATCAAGTGTTTGGAAAGTACAGATTTTCTTAGCAATCTTGTTTTAATTCTCTACACACATAATGACATTAGTGACTGTGTCTCCTGTTTTTTTTCCACAGGATTTTTCTTGTTTACTGCAGGATGGAGAAAATTAATAAATAAACTTTCATTGTACTATTTTCCTCATGCATTTGCACGATGTAGGCTGTATTCCAGGATTCAAATGTTTCTTTTCATAAAGAGTAACTACGTTTTTCCTTAGCTGTATTTCAAGACACCCACACCAATTGTGTCTTAGGCCTTCAAATGAATAAAACCAAATCAATTTTCACAGAAACACCAGAAGTTCTTATTCCCACTCTACAGTTAAAGTACCGAAACCATGAGAAATTAAATTTTTACTAATTTTAGCAAGTTTTCTTCAGTTAAAACAGCTAGAAATTATTTTCCAGGGCATTGAAGCATTTCATATGTTCTATGTATGTGCTGTTTTTAAAATTTTTGTGTTGTGTGAGCTTTTATAGAGCCAGAATCCTAATTTGACTGATCAGCAAATGAGAACTACATTGTGAATGGCAAACTGGACAAATTTTGAGTTTAAAGATTTCTTTGACATCACCTGGAAACTCAGTGGCAGATCTTGGAGTGGAATCAGTTTCTCTAGAGTATTGTTCAATTTTGTTTCCCTTTCTTTTTCCTTTTAAGCTTGAAATAAAGCACATAGATCTGTAATCTCTGTGCATCCTTAGTTCATTCCTCAATTGTACCGAATCTGATATGCTGAATGAAGAGGAAAAATACTTTCTAATTATGTAATTAAGGGCTGTACTGCTGTGCATATGCACAAGGGAGCAACTTTCTTCTATGATTAAAGAAAAGTTATTTGTGTTTGGAGAACTAAGCTAGTATTCAGGAATCAAAAAAAAAAAAGGATTAATTTGGCTACTGTTAAATTTGCGATTGTTTTGGAAGGGAATACTTTATTGAATGTTGTTCTGAAGGAGGAGGGATTTCTTGGAGGGTAGAGGATATAAGATTATGTTGTCGAGGATAAAAAACAGTCTTTGGAGTGTTTTCCACAGGTTTCAAATTCATTGTCTAAGAGAAACTAATTCTGAATTGATTTGCTTTGAATAACCTCTTGCAAATCTGGATGAAAAGGCTGAAGGAACCATTTATCTGCAATTGGAAATTTTAAGTTCTGTCTGAGGATATGCTTTATTCCAGTTTCTGTGCATACATGTCAGCAGTCTGTCTTTCTATGGTGCAGCTATGTGCTCTGTTTGAAGATACCTGTTTTGTTTCCTTCCCAGTCATTGGTATTTGGTTTACTTACGAATAAATATGACGGACCAAGAGCTTTGAAACTAAGTGAAGCAGACAAGGTTTAATAGACAAGAAGCAGCAGTGTCTTCAGTTTACAACTACAATATATAGAGTCCACTATGATCTGCCACAAATACTGCATCAGGAAGGGCAAATCGTAAATTCTTTGTTAACCTGGTCTGATCTTTCACTCAAGAAAAGTGAGAGCAGAGGATTTCCTTTTCCTTTTTTTTTTTTTTTCCTAATGAAGGAGAAATAAAAGAACACAGCTTTGTTTAAGGATCAGTTTTAAGCAAGGTGTCTTTTCTGAACTAGGGAAAGGTACGTCCCATCTTACTGTGTAACACAAATTAGGTGGTTGGGTTTGGGCTTTCTCTACTAAAGTAGATTCTATTGAATGTCTATCTAGTGTACTTATACATAGATAAATAACGAAATATGAGAATAAGAAAGGTTTATTTTTATTCTGAATGACAAATAAATTTACCATTAATGCCTAAAAAGCTAACTAACAAGGTGGATTCCAGAGGTCAATACTGAACCTGCAACCTATGCAACCCTTGCTCTGGGTTAAAAGACAAGTTAGGGGACCAGGTAGTGGCCAAGAGGAAATAGCTTCAACATACCAGTCCGAGGCATAACTACCAATGTGTGGAGCAAAGATGAGAATAAAGCAATGATTCAGGTTCCCATTTGCACGTCTAAGTGTAATACTGGTTGGTCACACTGGTTTAAGTGTGAGCACAGACATGTCCGAGTCAGAGTGACTGCAAGGGAAAAGTGCTTCCAGCAAACCCAGAGGTGGCGTTTGACTTCCTGCAGTCGGAGGTCCTGAAAACATTTTGGATACCTCAGCTGCAGAAGGTACAACCAAACTCAATTTCAACTCTGCTTGTGTTTGAGGCCACAGCAAGAGCAGGAAATAATGAATAGCCAGGAAGTAACATCATTGGTGACTTAATCCTTCCAAAAGGAAGTTGAATCCCTAAAAAGGGATGTGCATACAGAGGTCCACTTGGCAGATAACCCAAATTTAGTTACAATGCATGTTTGCTAATACTTGGTTTGACTCCAGTGTTTAACAATTTATGTTTGTTGTTTGATATCCAAGATTTCCTTGGCTGAGTCTTTTTCTTCCTTTCCTTTAACTAAACGTGATTTAATTTTCTAGGAGAATAAACATTTCCCACCCTCCCACCCCCCTTAAAAATTGTTCCTTGATTTCCTGTTATTTTGATGTGTAACAGTGTAGAATTTAAAGGAACCATCCTTCACTATTTCCGTGGCCACAGGATGGCAGCACGAAGCGCAAGCATAAGGCTCGCTATTTCTAGGCGTTCACCAGCTCATGGAGGGAGGAATCAGGAGCACCAAACCCTCTGAAGAGCCCCACATCCAAATGAAGGGCTCTCAACAGCTCCTTCTTCTTTTTGTTTGCAGGCTAAGTTCTCAAGCCTAGTGTCAGTTCTGATTTCAGGTTCGTTAATGAATGAGGTTTCTGACAGGTACATCTTGACATCAGCATCCAAAACCAATTGTGGTGTTTATTTTTGTTGAAAGCAGCAGGAAACAGGCATTCGAGTGAAAGAAAGGACTTTTTTTTTTTGAGCTGTCAAGGAGGAAATCAAGTAGGATGCAGCAACTATTAGACTAAGAGAATGAGTTTTCCAAATTCACACCAGACTATATAACAGAGAGTAAGTGAATACTAGGAACAAATCATGATATATTTTAAGTAAGAAGGATGAGGAAAACAACAATTTTCATTTTATTTAGATAAAATAAAATTTAGTTGCAAAATTATCTTACTGTTCTCAGCTGAAAACAGCTGAAGTTACCTTTCTCTAAGAGATAATGCTATTTTTATTGACTGATGTATTAAAATAGAATCAGAATCACAGAATGGCCTGGGTTAAAAGGGACCTTAAAGATCACCTAGTTCCAACCACTTGCCAAGGGCTGGGACATCTTCCACTAGACCAGGTTGCTCCAAGCCCCATCCAGCCTGGACTTGAACACTTCCAGGGAGAGTTCTTCTGAGTTCATAGTCTCATGACAATTTTAAGCCATAGTTCAGGAATTAGTGTGGGCTAGAATAGTATGGTTGTATTTAAAACAAATGGGGTTTGTGTGTATATCTAAGTTTTGTGTGAAGGAAAAAAAATCACCCTAATTTGATACAAAGTAAATATTCAATCACTGGAGACGCTTGTCAAAATATTTCAGTACAGGGATGACTGTAGCGGATCCAAGCATCAGAAATCAGTACTCATAATACAGACTAAAAGTTGTAGTTTAGAAGTGTTGCTAATCAAAAATATTACCTGTTGAAAGTAAAATAAGACATAGAAATATGCTTGTTTCAGCAAAAATGTTTTATATTTTTATGTGTTTTCTTCCAAACAAGAAAATCCTACTTTTTTTTAAGAACTCCTGATACAAAGAAAAATTTCCAGTGTCATATAGGCATTTCTCCTTCCATTTTAGCTCTCAATTACATCTGAAATATTTCATTTGACATAGAGTCAAATATTCAAATGTTCTTCAAAGTAATGAAATGTTTCATTTCAGTAAAGTAATTTTAGAGCGTATTGGCATCTGCAAAATGTCTGTCTTTTTCAGTTTTGTTCTAATTTGAAAGAACAATTCCTGTAGTATTGGAAATTTCTGAAGAGCAAAAATGCCCTTGTATAACACGGCCAACATTTTTATTTCCCCCCAACTCCAGAAGTCGTGAAGTACAAGCCTAGAAGAGGTTTTCATGACATTCAATTACTGAATGCAAATCTAACATTTTGATTGCACAAGCTTGATCCTGTAGTTCCAATAAACCTAAACATTGTTTAACTCAGCAGGGCTGGAACTAGACTTAAAGAAAAACTTCATTTCTGTTTAGGCATTTAAATAGCAGATGAGTTTTAAGATAGAAGTGCGGAAGTGATTTAACAAGCATGTCTGACTTTAACAAAATGACATTTTATTAAAACCACTAATAGCTGCTTTTGTTTCAAAAACCTAGCTGTAGACTATTCATAGCTTTGACAGAGTTTTAACAGGCTCCCAGATGAAAAGTGAATCATTAAACATAAAATACTAAAATAGAGCTGAATAAGCAACCAAAACATGTACTTGGCAACAGAGATGTCTGGAATTTTATTGGTTTTTTTCACTTCTCTTTTTTCCGCTGCATCTGTCTGTGATGGGAGATGAGATGACAAAATCGTTACAGAAATACACAGTCTAAGCAGGGTAACTCACAGGCAAAGTCTCAGCTTCCTCCTTTCTCTCCTTGGGTGCTGGCCGCACAACCACTTCAGCTGTGATCAGTGGGTTAGTAATTGAAAAATGGAGCAGGGTACAGATGCTGAAAATTCCCCAGGAATGGGAAATATAGGGGCTGGGATTTCTTTCTCTGTGTGTATACGTGTTTACATGCAGAAATGGCATACTCTTTCTTATAGTTACGGTTTTGTCCCCTCTTCTGGGTCCCTATAATTAATTTTGCAGGCACTAGATCACTTTATAATATATCACTTGCACTTGCATATTTAGTGGCATTTCCTAGCATTTTAGCAGGACCTGCTTAACTCATAAGTTTTTCATGCATTCTCTTTCTTTCCCTTCCTTCTTCCCTCAATGGGTAAAGCCCTTTTCTTTATTAGCACAACCCTTCACCTTTCTTAGACAAAGACAATTGCATTATTCTTGAAATTGGCACTCTGACTGTGCTTGTGTACTGCTTACTCAACAATATGAACAAAGATTCTGCTGCCATGTTATGTCTGGCACATGCATAAACCAGTAATTACATGAAAAACTTACTGTGGAATTGTTAAGGGAGTCTGTGCTATGGTTGGTTCAAAGAGATAGGCAAAATAGCATGCAATTTAGGGTCTGGGAAAAAACAGAGGAATTTCTTCCTTTCTGTGCCACAAACCACCAATCATATTTATCAGTTCCAGCCTTCCAAAAGTCCTTGTATGCTTTGATATCTCCTGTTCATTTTTGTCACCCACAGATTCTCGTACTGAGGCTTCCCAGTACTCTTCTTGCTCTTTGAGTGCCACCTGAAAGTGATTACTGCTACCAAAGATTGTTTGGTATGTGAAAATTCAACCCGAGTGACAATGCTGAGAGAGGCTGGTCATACACTGTATGACACAGTAGGTCTATGAGCTACTAATTAAACACTCTAAAAGTGTCAGATTAATTTTCCTAGTTCATGGTGGTGATTCTTCAGACTGGCAGTGCCCTTTTGAGTGTCTTCCTTTATTTCTCCTGTCATTTCAGGAGCGTGCCCTCAGCAGGTTCATGGACAACACCAATCTGAGAAGGAGTGTTGATCTGCTGGAGGGCAGGAAGGCTCTGCAGAGGCATCTGGATAGGCTGGATTGATGGCCTGAGGCCAACTGGATGAGGTTCAACAAGCCCAAGTGCTGGGTCCTGCCCTTGGGTGACAACAGCCCCTGCAGTGCTGCAGGCTGGGACAGTGGCTGGAAGGCTGCCTGGGGAAAAGGGCCTGGAGGTGCTGCTGAACAGCAGCTGAGCATGAGCCAGCTGTGCCCAGGAGGCCAAGAAGGCCAATGGCATCCTGGCCTGGATCAGCAATAGTGTGGCCAGCAGGACTATGGCAGTGGCTGTCCTTCTGTACTCAGGACTGGTGAGGCCACACCTTGAGTGCTGGGTTCAGTTCTGGGCGCCTCAATTCAGGACACTGAGGTGCTGAAGAGAGTCCAGAGAAGGGCAATGGAGCTGGACAAGGATCTGGAGCACAGAGAGCACAGAAGGGGTCTGATGAGGAGCAACTGAGGGAATTTGGGTTGTTTGTTCTAGAGAAAAGGAGGGTCAGGAGGACCTTATCACTCTGTACAACCTAGCCAGGTGGGGGTCAGCCTCTTCTCCCAGGCAACAAGTGACCTGGTAAGAGGAAATGGCCTCAAGCTGTGCCAGGGAGGATTAGATTGCATATTAGGAAAATTTCGTTTACAGAATGGATTGTCAAACATTGAAACAAGCTTCCTGGGGAAGTGGTGGAGTGACCATTCCTGGAAATGTTCAAAATATGTGTGGATATGGCACTTGAGGATATGGTTTAATAGTGAACATGGTGGTAATGCTGGCTTGACAGTTAGACTTAAGGTTCTTAAAGGTCTTTTCCAATCCTAATGAATCTATAATTCCGTGGTGTAGAGATGAAAACTGACACTGAATGTTACTATCTTATTTCAGTTGTTAGTCAGGCAGCAGGTATGAAGATGCCAGGACACAAACTATTGAGAAACAGACCAGAGGAAATATCCAACATAAGGGGACTACTGTCTACCCCTATTGCAAAATCTTGAAGGTTGTAGATGTGAATGTAGAGTTAACTTTGTAATGTCCTGGAATGTGCTCTAATAAAAGTTTTTTCCTCTTGATGATGACGCCAGCATACTCATGATGGAAAAAAAAAAAAAAGAAAAGAAAATTAAAACCAACCAAAAAAAACCTCAAAAGCAGCAAGTTTGTGTACTGATGTAGTGAAGAATGGAATAAATGGAATAGGAAGCTGAGAAATATATATAATTTCAGAGTTTAAAATCATTAGGGTTTTACTGGAAAAGAGTAAACATTCATCAGTTTGAAAGGGTGGCTGATTGCCTAAATTGTAAGTACAATCTTTCTTTCATCCCTCAGATGCTTAAAATTTCAATAGCATACATTTCTGCAAAGTTTTGTACATTAGCTATTTTGGATGCTAGCTTTTCAGCCAAGAGGAGAAAACCTGTAAACTCATTTTGGAATAGGTCAAAGACCTGAAGACCTATTCAAACTTTTATCAGACTGTATTTATAGAAGGGATGGGCAAATACTCAGTTTACAAAGAGATGTGATATTATTTCTGCTCACCTGTGTTTTATTTCCCTCTGGCACATAGAGGCTCATCACTTTATACAGAATCCTAGAATCATACACTCATAGAATATGGAAGAACTTGGAAGGGACTCATCACGATCGTCTAGTCCAACTCCTGGGCCTGCACAGGACACCCCAAGAATCAGACCATGAGCCTGAGAGCATTGTCCAAACACTTCATGAACTCTGTCAGGCTTGGTGATGTGACCTCTTCCCTGGAGAGTCTGTAGTATAAGTAATATATAATTAAGTAGGTGGAGAGGAGGATGGATGGATGGATGGATGGATGGATGGATGTTAGTTTGATTTGCTCCCAGACAGGAGTAGGAATGTTTACCTGACTGCTCTCCATGAAGAGATGAGGGAAAGGTGAACAATTTGGAAAAGGAATTCTTCCAGCTAGCAGAGTAAGTGTCTGAATATATAATGCAAAAAATTTAATATTTTGCATGAAAAAATAAGTACGTCTGTGTAGCAGCTCAGTTTCACAAGGTCTGTTCTACCTAGGTTTGCAGACAGATTTTTGTGTTTGTGTGGTACACCAGTAAAATAGAAACAATCCACAGTACAGCTTGTAAGTTCAGATCAAAAATCTCTAACATATGATCAAGTGTTTTGGGATGAAGGTCAAACATTAAATATTCACATTATTAATGATGTACTTTTACTTCACAAGAGTTTCAGTTATTGTCAGTGTATTTTTGTATTTCACTTTTATATTTTTATAAATCTGTAACATTATTGAAGCAAGGAGGTAAGACAGGAATATTTATCCTTTGGACATTTTTCATCAGTTTTAATTTTCTTTCTGATTCATGTGTTCAGATGCCTGTACAGCCTCACCTTCCTAGGTCTTTTTGTTGTCTGAAATGAACATTGCTGACTGCATAAGGGATATGCAGATTGTAAACTCTTTATGCATTACATTGCATTTATGCTTTGATCATCAACTCTGTCATTTCCACAGGCAGATACTTGTGATGTCAAAAGTGATGACAAGTCTTATTGGCAAGGTCTGCAGCAAGCTTAAGGCAAATGGAGAGATATTTGTAAATTGCTGCAACCAGTTTGGCAAAGATAATTAATATTCTTTCTGAATTATCTTTGTTTACTAGGCAGTACTCCTTTTACTGAATTTTTCATGATGAATAAAATAATGTGTTTAAATTTTTTGCAATTTTTCTGATCTTTTTTTCCTAATTGATTTTGTAAAGCAGCTGCTTTATCTGCTCTATATCTATGCATCTGTTCAATGGCCTATCATGTTTTCTAAAGGTTTGGGCACTATTTTATATTTGCTTTTCGTTGTCCTCAGCTTGGCCTGCTTTTAACTGGACCCTTAGGGAGAAAAGTGCTGCATAAGCAACCTTTTTTAATACTCAGTTCCTTATTGTATGTCCCCTTTAGGACTTCATTTTATATTTGTCTTCAGCAGGAAACAGTAATAGATTCTGTAAATCTCTTTTTATAATGCCTTCTATTTATTGCACATATCTAACAGAGCTGCATGTCATACTTCAGTTACTTTGGAGAGCATGTTTAATAATCTGCTATATATTAGAGAACAAACATTTGTGTAAGAGCCTTTGCCCTTCACCAGTGGGATTAATAACATTAGTAAGGCAGAAAATGCCTCTGTATGTGAGCACATGTTCAAAATTTGACAAGTGTGATATATATTACGTATTAATAAAAATCCTGAGTGTCCCAGCATTCTTTTCTGTTTGTAGCTGTTTTTAACAATGGAACAAATAATTTCCAAGACACGTTTTGTGTGTCTTGGAAAAGGGCAGTTTTTGAGCATTTTACATAAGCAGGACCACT
The DNA here is from genome assembly GCA_013398955.1 of Callaeas wilsoni. Lineage (NCBI taxonomy): Eukaryota > Metazoa > Chordata > Aves > Passeriformes > Callaeidae > Callaeas > Callaeas wilsoni. The sequence continues at coordinate 11,987 of VWPU01008009.1, read as the reverse complement.
ATTTATCAAAAATTCACATTCAGAAAATCTGCAATTTAATGAGAAATCACATATAGTGAGTGAAAGGACATGGAGAAATCTTCAGTCTTCCATATGATTAGCTGATCCATACATAACCATTCACCCTCTTTCCATTCTTAGTTATATTACTTAAACACACACATACATGCACACTGTGGCATTAATTCAGTAGCTTTCTATGAGAATATGGAACAGCAATTAAGACTGCATGAGCAACCTATGTATTTCACTGAGCTATAATTTTCATTGTTTTCTAATTCTCTTCAAACAAATAAACTGGCACTTCATTGCATATACAGGGAGGCACAAAGAGCTCTCTTGTTTCTGGCACTGTTTCTGTACTATTATTCAGGAGTCATGTCACTCTTGTGTTCCACTTTCAGTAAAAGCTTTGTCTACTTGTTTGGTGACTAATAAAAATTGAAAAGCATATATTATCTGCCAAATTCAGGCTTTACTTTCTGTTCCTGTCAGAGCATTTAATATGAGGAGGATTCAACCAGACAGAATAAAAAATACTTGAGGAAAGATAAGGACAAGATCCTCCAATAAGTTTAGCCTTGCAGATAGCATTCTTTCCTCCCTTGAAGAACACTTTGTGTTTGTTATAATATGTATTTTAAATGGCTTCAAACACTTGAAATTATATTTGAGTTTCTGAGTGTGAACATCTATTGGGTAATATTCAAAATAATAAATTTAACATAAATCTGAAGTACAGCTATCTCATCATTATGGAGAGCATTTTGTGTTTGGATCTACATTACCAAAAAATGTGGTATTCCAAGATATGTTTTGAAAATAATACAATACATAGAAGGACACTTTTGTATGACATCTATTTTGTACTACTGAATGGGCTTTAAAGATTGTTTTTATGCTTGATAGAATCCTATTCCTATTTGTGTGTAAAATTGCATCTTTTCCAGACGTCTTTTATTTTAGTAACAATTACTGTAAAGTTGTATAAAGTCTGTCAAGCAATTTTTTGATGCAAAAAATCATTCCCAGTGGAATGAAACAACAAATATCTCTGCTTTTCTTTGGCTTTCAGTTTGATTACATGGTATTGCAGTGGAAATGTTATTGTAAGTTCCTGGGTTTAGCCTATCTTTCTACAGGAACAAACATCATGACCACATTATCTGCATGGGTACAAAAGTCTTTCTGCTAGCCTCTCTTAATAATGAAAATGCTGGCCCATTTCATCTGGATATGGCAGAGAGAAAGGGAGTTCTCAAAGGCATTGTCTTCCTATATATAAAAAATAAAGAGAGGTAGTCAAATAGGGAAGAGAGACCCTAGAGAAAAGACAAAACAAAAAATTTAGTCTATTAAACAGAACACCAAGTGTGCAGGAGTAGTACTATGGAATCCAGAATGTAAAAGTTAAATTGAATATGGAATTGTTTTTTTCCTTTGGCCACACTAGCAATGTTCCTATCAAACTGCCAAAGCTTTCATTATGCATGTATGTATGTATGGACAAAGAAATTGGGAGTTTCTCCTGAAGAAATTATGAGAACAGTGTGCTCAGCAGCCGTATTGACTTTTGTGAGCACAGCAGGTATGCAGACATTTGAAGGCAGTTTTATTCCTGTGAAACTGTTAGGCTACCTACAGCTTTCCAGCTCCAAAATTCTTTCAAATTACAGCTTTGTGTGAATGTGGGATTTAAAATTATTTTCCTTTAGGTCCATTCTTCCAATGCACTTATTCTTCAGTAGAGAGGGTTCTTAAAAAGCAGAAACAAATTTCAAATACTGTAATAATTCACCATGCTGTGGTCTGAAAAAACCCCACACTTTTTACAAAGGCCCATACCCGTGAAGTACACAGGGATTGTTCATCTAAAAAGAAAGATGTTTATTTCAAGAAAATTTATAAATGTGATAAAAGACTGTGCTCTTGGCAGGCAATCTAGCATGGCAGAAGAATAATTTATTTCTGAAATAAAACTTGGCAAAGAACATGGCATATATTGGAGGTCCAATATTAGTAGCATTGCATGAGGCTCTAAAATAGACAAGGATAGGATAGTTCAGTTGGGGGGGACCTATAGTGACAATGTGTTCCAAGTGCCTGACAAATTCGGGGCTGACCAAAAATTAAAGCATGGTATTAAAGGTACTATCCAAATGCCTCTTAAACACTGACAGGCTTGAGGCATCGACCACCTCCCTAGGAAGCCGTAACTGCCTGTCTGCACGCACTCCACAGATCACACTGACTACAGATTGCACCTAGCATCTAATGTTTACATTATGGCTAGACTAGATTTTCTTCCCTTTTTCTTTCCAGTCCTGCTTTTTTTTTTCCCCAATGGTTTTAACCGTTCATTTAGTTATCTCATTTTTTTTCTTCTGAAGCAGTATGTGACGGAGATCCTGTCACTTTCCTGACATATTTTTCCAGTGCCAGGTGGCACTTCTATGAAATGGCAGCTGCATTCAAGGTTGATTTTGCCTAATTTCACTTTCCAACTATTTCTTCTTATGATGAACTTCTCTGAAAGACCAGAAAACTCCACAGAATCAATTGTCTTTCCCATGTCTCACTTACTAAGTTACTTCTAAATCCTTTTCAGAAAAATCGAGCAGACTAAATTTTGATCTCCTAACACAGAAACTCCACCCCAGCAGCAGGCACTGCTCACATGAGCTGTGACTGGCTAACCATTTGACCATTTTGAACTAAATTTTATTTAATCTAAAAATTTTATTAATAGAAGTAATGCAGTATCTCTACTGAAGTTGGGGATGACTTTCTTAAAATGCTTTAACTGTCTCCTATTTCACTAACCATATGCTTATGTTAGAAAGGAAAACAACATAAAAATCAGTTTTGAAGGAACTGGTAGTAGAATAAATTCCAGTTAAACGTATTTATAAGAGTTTACTGAAAAAAAAATGGTTTTCATCTTCATTTTAATGGGGATCAGCTTATCTAATATAAGGTAGAAATGAAAAGTAAAGAAAAAGTAGTCAGACCTAGAAGACTCATTAAACAATATAAGGGGAAAAGAAGCCCTGATAAGGATCCAAGCCTTCAGTTATACTTTGATTTTTCAGTTTCATGGTGCTTATTCAGAAGATCTTTCTCTTGCAAGCTTCCTTTCCCTCCCTTCCTTTGCAATTTCCTTTGCTAGTATTGCTAATGAACACAAACTGGGCTGGTTTTTGGCACTAGAAGTGAACAGGCTTTATTCTTCCACCTAAATATATTTTACATCCTAAAAAGGATAGCAAGCCATTTATTGGAATCAGTTTTCAGAACCAAGTTTCTAAGTCCTAAACTGGGTCTGAGAATCTCCTGGAACAGAGTTTCTGGTCCCCTGAAATTGAAAAGTTTAACATTATGACAGAATAGGTTTTTGAATTTTATTTCTAGAATACTACCTGTCACTGCTTAATTCATAGCACAGATGAAGTGCTGTCGAAAGTCCGAATACCACTTCAATAAGTTAGAGTGTAGGAGCCAACACCTGGTACTCTTCAGAGTACTCTACTCCTCCAAACATTAGCTATCAAAAGCTTGCTGCCAAGGGCTAGGGTCCTCACAGAGCACGAGTTTGAGAGGAGTTGTCCCTGCTTGGAGGAAGCAAGCATTTGTCATTACTCCTCAGCACCAACTCTGCCATCAGAGCAGACCCTGCTGTAGTCAGGAGCTGGGCTTGACATGTCCTGAGGCCTCTTCCAGCCTGAATTACCTTCCCTGTGTGTGATGTTGTGGTACACTGGTCCTACACCTCCTTATAGCTCATTTTCCTGAGACTCAGAGCATAAGGGCACCATGCCTGCAAATGTGACCAAATACTAACACCTTCATAGGCAGTGCCTAGGTCTCAAAACACCTCTTTTACTTTTCTTCCTGTTTTGTTTTACAGCTATTCAATAAGTTGGTTCTGCTTCTGCTGATAGAGACTATTCTGGCAGTAATGTGTTCACTGTTTGTCTACCTTATTTTATTAATGTGTTACTCAAAAAAATCTCTAAACCAAAACAAAAGTTCTAGGCTGAACTTCTAGGATATAGGCTATTTCTTCTGCCAGGTAGTGAATTTCACTAAACAGAAAGAAGACATTTTTGGGTTTTTGTTTTGATTTTTTTTCCTGTAAGATAGTTTTAAAATGTTTTCCATTAATAATTTTCTCTATAACTACCACTGAGTTTGTAGTTGCATAAGTCTAATTAGTCATGCATATTTACCAGCCAATGATTTTTGCTTCACTTGCTCTGAATATATATCTACAATATATAACTTTTATCTTTTTTAATATAGTGTAAGTGATTTTTATTGTCAACAATATCTAAGTGGAAGATATTCTGCAACGACTATCTGCAAAGAAGTATAAATAAACCGTAACTTTAAATGATGTGATTCCACCAATTTATCTTGAGAGCAAGAATTTTTTTGTTTTATAACCCAATATTTACTTAGGAATTCATTACTTAAATGGCTAAATATTATTTTTCTAGATTCATCCTCTGCACTTAGCTCTTTGCCTCAATTGCAAAACCAAAGAGAATCCCTTCACACCTTCTAACACTCCTAATTTTAATGTGAAAATAAAATTTTTTACTAAATTGTCTAGCCCAATTTAAGTTCTCAAACAAAGCCCATGTCAGAGTTTTCCAGCTTTATATGACAGATGTTCACACCAAAATCCAGTTTATTTGTGTTAAGTTAATGTCTCCTGAATTGTAGTTTAAATAGCAAATAAAATTACGTTGCATTAAGTTACAGCACATCCACTATAAAAGTGGCTGAAGAACAGGAAGGCATCTTCTTAAAATTTTCTCTAGTAATTTTGGGGAAAGAGGTCTGTTTTATTTTGGTTTTGCTACAAACAATAAAATAAAGTTGTTAAAACCTATCCATCACTGACAATATGGGAAGCTCCCAAACATAGCAGAAAAATTGACTCATAGAAGAGGAATGGACCTGGTCATATTTTTTTTGCATAAACATGTTTTCTTTAGTAGCTGCCTAATTCAAGACGAAAATTGCTTTGATAAATGTAAATTTGAGCACAGGCTGAGTATCCTGTCTATTTGGATGACAGACTGCTTTTAGGTGGAAACAATAAATATGGACTTAAAAAGGAAAGAGAAAGCCAGCACAGGGAATTTAAAAGATGAGCATAATTAGATGGGGTTTACAATTATTTCTGTATTAAATGTTTAATTATTTTTAATAGCATTGTCATCTTAGTTTATGAAAATTAACACAATGCTTTCATGCTTAAATTTCTGATCATGAATCATAAAAAACATAAAGCCCCCTATTTTTAATGGATGGAGTAGGTTAACAAAGGATATATACTGTTTGCTCATGCACAGTGTAATTGCTATAATTTTTTATTGAAACAATCAATTTAATTAAGTAATAGGATGATAGAAAAAGATTGTTTTCTTAGAGAATTAGAGGAAAATTTTATTTTCTACTGCAGAGAGCAATATTGAACAGAAAAAAGGAAGTTTCTAAAATAACCTGTTGGAGTCTGTTGCCATCATCTCCTAGCCATTTCATATAATCAAAGGCAGCCCAAAAACCTTTCCGAACCCTCAGCTATTCCACACCTGTAGGGTATCAGTGAGACATGTCACATGCTCTTTGCCAGTCACTCTCCATCGATTTTGTGTGCTTTGTTTAGTTTTATGGTTTATGCTAGTCTATCAAGGAGTTCAAAACATTAAGCTGGCCATTTTATTTTAGTTAAAATATTATTGGTTATATTACAGATGTCTTAGGAAGCATCATTTACTCACATAAAAGGAACATACTGAAAATATGAAAACACAGCAGTGCTTGCTATGATAATATTTCAGAATACAGATTGCATGATGTCTATGAATATCAATAACATGAGTTTCCAGTTGTTTCAAATGTTTTACAGAAGATATGTTCAAGTTGAAACAAATGTAATAAATATCAACATTTCTCCATTTCTGAAAATGTAATTTTTAAACTCTTCCATACATATAACAAATGTTTCAGTACAAAATGAACACTCTCTATTTTTTCCATTGCTTAAAGCTATGGGGATGCTGAGAATATAATGTACTTTAGGATCCCATCATTAGAAAAACATTACATGAGGAAATATGGAAAATACATTGTGTATATTCTGGACTTGATTACAAACTGTAAAGCATATAGTCTGTAAGTATACAAAGTGATACCATTATATTCATTAAATAACACTAGTAAGGATAGTAGTAGTGATAAGGATAGTTGTATAATTTTTCAAATATTTATGGCCTGTCTGGTTTGGCTGCTCTTTATCCAAACCTTATTCAGTTTGCAAACTGGAATCATGCAGCAGTGCAAGAATAAAACATTTATTCTGCTCCAAAGCCACCTTTTTTTTTTTTTTTTTTAAAATGTCTGCACTGTTAAAAGGACCAATTATTTGGAGAAAGCTACTAAGAGCAAAATTTTAATTCTAAGAGAAAAAAACTCTGTGAAGTTAATCAAGAGCATTGTTATAGTTAAATGTCCCAGAACATTACCTTAAACAGATAGATTGCAAAGCACTCAACATTACGTTTATGAAAATAAATTCAAGCTTAGATTAGGTATTAATTAAAACCCTAGATTGCCGACTTCTTGAAGCATTTGACTGTGATGGTTTTCTAAACAAATTTTATTACCATAAAATATCTCCATTTACCCTTAGTAAATATCTCACGTATGACACTACCAGACAGAAACTGTTTCCTTTCTTAAAAAGGAATCATAAAGAAAAAAGTTTCTTTTTGCTTTAGACTTATTCCTTTTGGTTAGAAAGGCATTAGTTAAAGGGCTGCTGGTCAAAACTGCCATATGAAGCTTATTGCAATTTCAGCAAAATTCTCACAAGCTGAAGGCATGAGAGAAAACAACCAAACACTGGGTTTCTCATCTGGCCACTAAAAAATACTGTAATTTTTGATACAACCAAGACACATTAAAGACAAACAGCTTACTGATGTCTCATAAATTCCCCTAGAAGAACACAATAATTTTGGAAAACACTACAGCTGAAATACTACTTTCAACTAATGCTGCACTGAAATGTGTACCTGTTTCAAGAAAGCCTTTGTACATTGCCAAACACTAGGAAATTTGTAGGTGCAATTCTAGTCTAACTTAGTGCCTGAAGAGCTTTTAATAAGTGAGGTTTTTTTATTTTAGGTGGCTCAAAATTTTCGCATTATAAAAATATCAAGCACCTCAAAGATTTTTTAGGTGCCCACAAAGGCTTTCATATGAATAAGAAGCTGGAAATGTTGAAGCTGTTTATTTGAGAAAGTGAAAGATACGGGTATGTCTAAATGATGGAATTTTTAGGAGGGTTTTTAGGATATTTTTGCAGTTCTTCAAGTCTGTTTACAATAGTTCAAAAACTGAACAGAAGTTCAGCTTTCATTCTATTTTTTGGTTTTTTTTTTTTTTTTAGGTGGAAACAGCATATTCTCTTGATAAGTTTACAAAGTCAAATTTAACAGCTTTGTAGAAGAAACGCACCCAATTCTTGTACCAACATATCTGAAGAGAATCAGAGAGGACATTTTTCAAGGTGGTTCAACCTATCTTGGTCTGACAGTTTTTCTGCTGTATGGTCTCACTGCAATTTTGCTGATTGTCTTTCATACTATAATTTCTATAGCAAGATCAGATGCTCTTTACCTTAACTGCATGGCATTGGAGCACATCATGGCTGAAGATTTTTTCTCCTTGTGCCTCTCTGCCATGTCACTGGTTTACCTCCTAGGAAGAGAAAGCAGGTTTGGACAGCCAGTTACTTTGCATGCATAATACCCAGGTGTATGTTTTGTGCTCAGGTTTGAATAGCTGCTACTGTAGGAACTTGGGCTAATTAGTTTTAGAATTTAATAATTTCCCTGGGATTTGTGAAGGAGCTCAAGCTGTGACTTCATCATCAAGTAGATAAAGTAGGGTGGCAAAATCAAAGATGCACATTTGCTGGAAGTGGGAACCTAAAAATTCCAAACCCTGAGCCATACAGCCAGAAGATATGTGTCCTTGGAGACTTACAGAGCTGTCAGTTCTCAGGCCTCCATTCACTCTTTTTGATCAAAATTTTCAAGAAAGAAGATTCTGAACAAATTTTAAACAAAGACAAGATGAAACATTATATGTCATTATACTCAGAATAAAGTGGTTATTATGGAGAGTTTCTTACAGAAATGTACCCTTCAATCAATGTCTATAGTCACAAATGTGATGGAAATTCATAGCGAACACTTGTTCACCACTTACCAGAACATCCCTAGATTAAGATGTCAGACTCCAAAGGAAGTAATTTTCTACTTAACATAAAATTAAAGTTGATTGCCTGACATTTTGCCACAGGATGTTATGCCTGAAAAACATACAGGCTTAATGAATCAGGAAACCAATAGTACATTGCTTTGGGATAACCACTGGAACACAAGAGCCTTAGTAGAATTTCTAAAAGGGAAACTTTCTGAATCATGCTTTTTTTGGAGGCAAAGAAAATATTTCCTATACTTGCCTCTTCCTACCTTCCTTCTCTACTGCTTTGGTAGTTGTCAGTGTCTGAGATGACATATCTGAGCAGAAGCAGCTTTGGTCTTCTTTTCTTAAGGCTCAGATGTCACAGAAGGGACAGATTTGCTGTGAATGGGAAGGAGAATATTCGCTGGAAATACCAAGAAACCTGGAAGTCAGATTTTGTTGCAAGAGTGTATACTTTTCATTGTAAAAGCATGGAAATATCTTAGAACCCAATGAGATCAATTGTGACTGCTCAGATTTACAGAGCCATTTAAAGCATATGCTTAAAGGTCTTTTTAAAGGACAGGAGAAACACAACCAGCAACTTTAATTTTCATGATCCATAAGCTTTAGTTCAGGTTGAAATCAATTTATTTACCTCCTAGTGAGAAATGAAAGAATGGAATAAGTACAAACTGAAATACAAAATGCATGTATTTCTAATTATGGGCCAAAATTTTAAAGACACTAACTTTCTCAGGTGTCTGTCCAAGTTGTGTAATTCTAAAGCTGCATTCTATTGTTTCAATTTTGGTTTTGGTTGGTTGGGTTTTTTTGTTGTTGTTTGGTTGGGGGTTTTTTGTTTGGTTTGGTTTGGGTTTTTTATTTGCTTCAAATAAATAGCTTCAGTTTTGGTATTTGAATCAAAACTGTAAAAGCAATTTTAAATCTGAAATAAGGTTTTCCATGTTTTTAATGCAGTAAGGAAACAAAAGAATAATCAGTTCATTAGAGATAAAAAATACCTCAGAAAATTAATATTTAAATAATATCTGTCTTTTATTTGTAACCTTCCATAAAGGTTGTGAAGAAACATATTGATATAGAGGATATTGCAAAAATCCATTTTACTATGATGGGCTTCATTAAAATGTAATTGATTTCAGTAATTTTTGCAGTCCTCAGATCAAAATGATATTAACAGGTTAGGACCTAGTATCTGTACATGTCCAAAAGAAGACATTATTATTTTATTATTACAAAAATACATTAAAATGAACATACACCCAACAAACCCTGCAAAAACATAACCAAAGAAAAACACAAACTTAAACCCTAACCAAACAATTAAAACCAATCGACTTGTATGCATTTGGAATGAATTTTAAAAACATTATTCTGTCTTTTCAATATATGAGGGCATTTCTACCAATTCTGAAAGATATATTCAGAAAATACAATGGGACCCTAGATTAGACATAACAATATGTGAACAGTAATCAAATTGAAACTGATAGGTCAGTAAAAAACCTACTTTCTTCATACAGAACCTTCCACAAATTACTCAGTTCATGGCACAAATGAAGTGTATTAAACTTTCTCATTTTACCTTGCTTGGGGTAATGATAAAGAATATACAGTCTGAAATCCAATTAAAGGGAAAGTCTAAACAGCCGCTAAGCCTAATGAACTTTAAGCAGTATTCAGAGGTCCGTGTTAGGGGAATGTTTGAAATTTTTAATTTAACACGTGTTGGCAGTGAAACTTGCTGAAAGGAGATATTCCTATGCCCAAACTAAAAACAGGATCTATATCCTGTAAAACAGAAACAGCTATAAATCACAGCAGTTCGCTTTTTTTCTTATTAGCGCTACAACTAACACCAGCAGAGACAGTACTAGAAACACCTGAGCCGTAGCAGTGGCGGAGCTCGATGTATTGCTCGATGTATTGCCGGTGCCGCAGCCACGCACCACGTGCATTTCCTCCCCCAAGCCCGAGTCAGATCCAGCTGCTCCTGAACCCTGATAAAACACACCAAGGCTGTAAGGTGGTTCTTTGAGACACCGTCCTTGAACAATGCCAAAGGGTCAGAGCTTGGGTTCTTTTAGTAACAAAAAATTGTCAGGGTAAGGCCTGTTGCTTTCCAACCTAGTTATGGTTTGAACCTTGTTCTACAGAGGATTATTAAATGTCTGTCATTTATGTAGACTGTGAGAAATGAGATGATATTTTGCTGATGCCAAAAAGTTATTAAGTTAAATAATGAAAGCTGTTGGTTCTATGTGATGTTGTTTTTGGTTTGGATTTGTTCTGGTTGATTTGCTGGGTGTTGCTGTGAGCTGGGAGAGGGGCAGGGTTGAAGACTTGGCTGAGAGGCAGGTTGGATGAGAGGGGAGGGGACAGAAAATGCGTGATCGGGAGAGAATGTAAGTTCCCGAGTACATAGCCAAAAGGAAAGGGGACAGGCACTGCCCCGGCCAGGAAAGGGTATAAAATATCTAGATGTAGCCATTTTATTGGAGTGTGTGTGTGTGTTCGGCTCTAGGGAGAGAGAGAGACACACACCTGGCTCAGATGAATCGTTACTAATAAACAGTGTTCTTTTTCTCTGACGACTTTGTCGCCATTTACTTCTGTCAAAAAGTTAGTTCTTTTCTAGCAAACTGGGGACTCGTTNGTCAAAAAGTTAGTTCATTTCTAACAAACTGGGGACTTGTCTGGGAGACTTGACCTCTGATCCTGTGAGGTAGGGCAATGGGAGGCAGGGAAGGCGCACTCCGCTGATTGCAGCAGCCCTGACCGTTTGTGGTGCCCCGTGAGGGCTGCAGGTGAGACCCGGACAGGGGACTCTCAAAGCAAAAGAGGGGAGAGGAAAGGTAGAGAGAGAGAAAGGCAGAGAAAGAGCAGAGTTCATGCGCGTCAGCTGGTAACGCCTGTGCACTTGTAAGAAATTGGCTGCCGAGTATTACCTGGGCGGCTGGGAGAAGCAGGACTGAGTGAGTGAGCTGGAGATGCAGGCTTGCCTGCGAAGGGACTGTGGAGTCTCCTTAACCGTGGTTCCACTGTCCTGCAAGGGATGCGGCCAGTGAAGAGACGAAGTGAGTGATTTTGAGAGAAGTCCTGAGTGGAGTATTACGAAATGGGCAACAGCTGCAGCAGGAAGGCCCAGAGGAGTGGAGAGGGATGCAAGAGATCCACTCCGAGCATGCTTCCAGGCAGTCCCTTAGGAAGGATGCTCAGGAACTGGGGACAGGAGCAGCTGGCTTGTACCCAGTGGAAGGATCAGAGGGAGGTGATCCAAAATTGTATGTTTGAGCTCAGGGACTGGGGACAAGAGGAGCTATCTTGTACCCAGGGGAAGGATCAGAGGGAGATGAGCCACATGGCAGGGCTGGTCTCCCTAAAATGGCAGATTTGTATGGTGAGGCTGGTCCCCACAAAATGGGTGGCCTGTGTAGAGGGGCTGGTTTTATTTTGGGAACTCTATTTGCCCCAGAGGAAACACAAGAGATGAGAATTGCAAGAGAGGGAATATGGGAGAGAGAAGGTCCACCTGATGTTCAGGGGGAGTGCGTGGTGAACAGAAATTCCCGTTAGTAGGATCTAATTGGGATCAAAATACGGTCGGGGGAGGAGTGCTATGTCTGATTATAGAGGACTGGTGGCAAGGGAAATTAAGGAGGCAGCACCAAGTGTGGGCTTCCCAGCAGGGGTTC
>VWPU01008008.1:27448-117734 GCA_013398955.1 Callaeas wilsoni | reverse complement strand
AAAATAAAATAAACCAACCCTCTTGAAGAACAGTTAACAGTTCCACCTATCAGCTCTCTGATAAAGTTAAATAAGTTGGATTTTTCCCAACCAATACGAAGCAATTAGCCTCGATTGTGGTTTAATGATTCTCCAAATGCCTTTTTTTGTTCTGTCCCTTTGTCCTGAGGGTTCTTCCCATCACTTCGGACCCAGCCAAGGGCGGATGAAAAAGTGCCCAGGTTTGATTGGGAGGTTTGAATAAAAACTCCTTCCTAGCAGCTTCTTCTCCTCAAGGAAAGAATGGTATGAAATAAATAAATAAGCAAGCAAAGAATTGAAAAAACTGCTTCTAATTTCCTTGAAGACAGCAGAGCTGGTTGTTGTTGTTGTTTGGAAAGCAGCAGTAATAATAATAATAATAATAATAATAATAATAATAATAATAATAATAATAATAATAATGTTATGGCCCTCATCCCAGACAGCCCCGCCTGGGCAGCAGGACAGCATTAAAGGTTTCCAGGGCCGATGTTTAAATGCTTCCAAGGAATATGTTAATTCCAATGGACAAGGCTCCTGCACTCTGCTGAAACAGCAGCCTGAACGTTGTGTATTTAGCAGATCCTATAAGGTGATGACAGCTCACAAGGAGTTGATAAACGCCATTCCTCAGCAAGATAAATGTAAACCAAACCCTCAAACCTCTGGCAATTTATTCACAAATCCAATTATTTTACAACAGCGTTTTAAATTTAAAGGGATGGGGAATTTTAAAGAGCAGCAAGGACTTGGGCTCGGCTTTTATTTATAAGCACTGAGAAAGGTGAGATATGAAACGCAAAAGTGGAAACAAAAGGAGCTTGGGAAGGCATTAAAATTCCCTCCTGGTGTGCGTCCTGGCTGCTGCTGCCAGGGCTCCCCTGCTCCAGGTCGGAATATCGGGATCCAGGAAAATCCCAATCCTTTCCAGAAGGTGCCTTTAAAAGACGTGCAGGAGAGGCTGGATCTCAGAGCTGATGGAGCTGAGGGGTTCCCAGAAGAGCACTCACACAAGCCTGGGCTCTGCTTCCCACATTCCCAGATTTGGGAGGCCAGGGCTGCCACTTTGTTGGTCAGGGCCTGGCAAACACGGGATATTCTTTTGCCATGAGTTCGAAAAGTTCAAATACTTATTTTCAGGAATACTTTCCCTAGGAAAAAAGCCCACTCCATAAATAAAGTGAGCTTGAGAATGATATTCTTAATTACAAGAAGGATAACTGTGTTTCGGGATACACAACTTTGGAGCTGGGATATCAGAAATGGAACTGGGAGTATTGAAGACATTCAATAAAGACTCAAGGCATCCATGAGTGTGTCTCGAGTCATGATAACACATTTGATGAAATCAAAGAAATTCCGCCACAAATAAATCTGTGTCACTGAGAGGATCCATGTAAATCCTTCAGCTGGTGCTGAAACGCTGGGAAGTTCCACTTGGACATACAACACACCATCTCAACATCCTCAAATTTGTCCTGGGCTGTTTCTCAGAATTTAAAAACATCCCTGGAGCTACACCTGTCCATCAGCGCCTGCTGGCAAAGCTGTAACCCAGCCGGTGCTTTGAAGGGGCAGTGCTGCTGCTACCCCAGCACAGAAAGCTTCCCGAAGCCAGGGCTGAAGTCCCTCGGTATTCTTGCTCCTGCAGTGCTACCCCAACCAACAGCTCTATCTCACTTAAAATACACTTTCTACTGATTGCCCAGACGGACAATTATTTATAACTGCATTTATGTGCTCACAGAAATACAGAAGTGCTCATGCAGCCACCACGTGAGGCTCAGACAGCGAAAACTGTGGAAATTGGTAAACTTAATTATGAGATCTCTTGCCCAAGCAGAACCACATCTAAGGCAGGAACGTCTCCCTGTGATTTGGAGAAGGAGCATGTGACGAGAGAATCACCCGCTCTGCATAGCTGGAAATGCTTTCATACCAAGGTCTCCACTTGTGGGGCTCTCGTGGAGGCTGGGATAGGTGAGTGCTCCTGGGTTTGATTCATGCAGATTTCGGTCTGAAACCTTTTAGACAATCAAAACTTCTTTTTTTTTTTTTTTTTCCTCCCCCTCCATCAGCATCCTAATGACTCATTTGGAGTGCTTGCACACAAAGGCTCACAAAAACCCCTGGAGCCACGACTTACAGTAAAAATGTTTGGAGTATGTGTCAACGACTGCAGAATGGGCGCATTAAAATTGGTTAGAAGAGTCTCGGCGAGATTTCTGACTAAGAAATACTTGCTACTATCTGAAATATTTTGGGGTATTTTCACTGGGAAAATTTGAAATGTGTTATCATCCCCTGCATCTGCCCACGGAAGGGAAATTTCGTCATTCCCGCCGATGTTACAATTCGTTCAGCTGCGAGCATGAAAAGTGGGAGTTTTGTTTGGCCCGAGCTCTGCTGAATTTCAGCGTTTTTATTCTGCATCAGCTGCTCCGACCGCAGCGGTTCCTCAAAAGGTGCTGTGCTCTCTGCTTATAAAGCGTTTGTGTCCGGGAAGGTCGGCACCAGCGAGCTGCGAGCACCACAGAAAACGCGATTTTCTCATGATCACGGCTCAATTCAGTGTCACAGAGCAAGATAAAGACTTCCTGACTCCAATTACAAACCCTGTGCAGCAGTGTATTTCTAATGATTTTTTAAATTTGGTAAGTCCCAAGTGCGGTTTTTATGTTCTGCATAGGGTGTTCTCCCAAATTCCAGCGGAATATTTTGTCCCGCTCAGGGCACGTTTTTCTAAAATCCACTTTTCTGCTCAGATCTGCTCCACAGGGATCTGTTTTCTAAATATCCACCCTATTTCTTGCTATGGCACCCAAATTCTCTGCAGTTGTAACCATCCTATTTTCTGACTAATTACTTTCCCCCCACATATTAACACTTCCAACTAATGATACTTCTAGCAAAAATTAACATTTATGCCCTGATTTATATTAGATCTCTTTTACTGTAATATTGGTAAGAATGGCAATAGACAAATAGCCACAGGACAGCTGTAAAGTTTACATTTCTTTGCATAAAAATGTTATTTATTATTGCCTGAACACTCCCACACATGAAAATATTTCTTAGCCCAACTGTGCCTCCAGAAAATATTTACAGAAAAAGTTCCGTTTCGAACTAGGAATGATCCATTACTTTTGTTTTCTGCGAGTACTGTATCTAATACTGTGGCTGTTTAGATCTTAGGTCATGGAAAGGAGAGAAAAGGAGATATTTCCATATCAATGGAACACTCTCCTCAGGAGTCAGGCAACGGGAACAATATTTGCATCTACAGTTTGTTAACAGCACAGGCAAAACCGCCAGTGAAAATTCTTAAATTGGGATTTAATGTGATGGTCTGTGTTTGCGAAAGAGAAACAAAAAGCCACCACAAACCCCATGTGCTCAGGAGAGGCTGGGTCTGAGTAAATATCTCCGTAAATCACCAGGGAAGAGCCGAACCCCTTTGGGCTGGGCAGAGAACAAACTCCCAGGATAAAAAACTATCCAGAGCTGTCCCCTCGCCATCCTCCCGGGCCTCCGGAGGGAAACGAGGCAGCTGAACGAGAGCGGATTGCTCAAAATGCACCAAATTAACGACATTATTGAAGAAATCGCTATTTCATAGAAGCACAGAAGTCTCCTTCTCGAATAGACCTCAGCAGACAAACATCTCCCTAAGTGGCCAGTTCAAAGTTTGGGATTCTCGAGGCTCCTGCAGATGATCCCATCTGTAGCAGAGTTGTTTCCCAAGCACATCTGTTCATGGTGCCTCATGCCTGGCTGCTTGAGAAGCTGAAATTCCTTTTCTTGCCCCATGGCCATTTCTGATACACATCTAACTTTTCCTCTTTGGCTTCCAGAGCATCTTGTGATAAGGAGTCGCGTGGAACATTTGTGTTGCACTGCAAAAACGGATCCCTTTTAGCCATTTTAAACATGCCTCTCCTCTCTTAGCCACCTTTATTTATGAAGTATTTCTTGCTGAAATAGGACTGAACCCAGTATTCCAGATGACATCACAGCATCACCGTTTCATATTTTATTTTCTAGCATACCCCTTATACAGTCTAACATTTTAAAGAAGAAATTGAAATCCTGCTGAACACGCATCCTGTTAAACTGCCCTCAATAATCTGCATATTTTTTCACACTTGAAGAGATCACTGGAGAAAAAAAAAGAGGCCTTTTCACATGTCAATGGAATTGTTAACATATTCACTATCTCTAGTTCTATTTAAAGATGTTAGGATGAAATCAAAAATCAGAGTTTTTCACAAAAGGTGTTTTCTGTAGCACCTTTGTCTTCCACATCATGATCCCCACCTTAGGACCAAAACCCAACAGCAGCTGAAAGAAATTCAGTATTTCTGAAGTTATGGCCACAAATTCAGGAAAATAAATATAGAATTAGGGAACTGTGCGTTGCCAGTGGTTTCTGAAATCCCTTAATTGGGTGATTTTATGTAGTGCCAAGAACACAGCTAAAATTTTAATTTTCAAACCATGAGTTCAGGGCCCAGTTCTCAGAGTGATGAGCACACTTAGGTTCTACAAAAGCCACTGTGGACTATAGCACTTAATAAAAATCAGGCCCCATGTTGTTTATTTAATTTATTTTTAAAAGATTTTCTTTGCTTTAGTCCACTAACAACTAATTAAGCTGCCTCCAGATTAAGAGGCAGAGCCAAGAATTACAGGATATGCCACATGCTTTCTCAAGGCAAATATTTACAGTTGTTTGTTGGGTTGATGTCTTTGACATCCATCTTCTGCACATAGGCCATTAAAAAAATGCAACATCACAAAAATCACCACATGACACGATGTGAAAGATTTGCTTTTTGAAAAGCAAGATGTACTCAACGCCAGCTTTGCAAATTGTTTTGCAGATGCTATTTCTATAATGCTGGCATGGCTCCTCCGAGCGAGGGGGGCCGGGGGGAGAGCAACATAAAAGACTTAGATCAAAGATTCTTTTTTGGTAGGCAAAGGCTTCTGGCTTCTTTTTCCTAATAGAAAAAGTTTGTGATATCAGAGGAGACCGCCCATCACGCGGGGCTGTGCGGCCCAGCTTTCGCGCTGCCGGCTCCTGCCCTGTGCCGCCTGCCTCTCCTCGCCGCGCTGGTGCTGCCGGGGCCTCGGCGGGATTCCACCCAGGCAGAAAACGCTGCAGAATTAAAGACCTGGGCGGTTCGTTTGTCATTTCTGCTTCACAAACCCTAGGAGTGGCTGGCCTCCATGAGACTGATGGGGTGAGGGGCTCCAAGGGTTCTGCTTTCAGGAATCACGGCGTTACTCCTGCCGTGAGGGCAGCCCCGAGTGGGAAAAAGCGCTGCCTGAGCCTCCTAAAACCCTGGGCACCTCTGGATCCCGCAGAACTCGCCAAGGCCTCGCTCCTGGGAAGAGTCACGCGGTTCTGTGGGGAGGAGCGGCAGGTGAACGGGCACAGAGGGAGCCCTGCCCCAGCACCCTCGGTGCCAGGCTCCTGCGGCCGCCCCAGCTCAGGATAAAGCTCCCGTTTTCCCGGGCAGTGCCCAGCGTCCGTGTGCTGCCTGAGGAAGGGCTGAGGGCTTTCCCAGCGGGCTGCAGGCCTGCAGCATGGCTGCACGGGGCAGTTCCCGGTCCCCTGGGATTGCAGGGAGCTCCCTCAGGCCAGCCCAGCGCGTGGAATCTGTCAAATTAGTAAATACTTTAAAGCACAAACTTCAAAATCCCTAATGGGAAGGTGGTGACAAAGAAGGACACCAAGCAAACACAGTCTGACAGTGCAGACCTGGTTAAGAGATGGAAGAAGCGTAGAGAAGATTTTTCTCTCGCTCAACCCCACGATTTTGAATGAAGGTCTTTGAACTTCTTTATCTGAGCACTTATATTTTTATTACAGGAAATTAAGAGGCTGAATGATGTGTGATTCAACTGTGGATCCCTGGACATGAAATGAAGCCATACTAAAACATTTTCATATGAAATCAAAACCAGAAGCTTGACTCCCTCCTACTTCTGACCTCTGCTCTATGGCCATGGCGGGAGCCAACAACTGCTCCCAGTTGTGTAGCACCAGTAAGTCTTCAGATGGGTTATGTGCTGCTTTAAATCGTATTATTGGCCATGGAATCCCTGAAAGCAGATCCCCAAATGCCTCCCAGGGATCGCTGGGCAGCACATGGCCATGACACAGTGGGACAGGGCTCTCCTTTAACACCTTTATGCCCGGCTGGACTTGAAACCCAAGGCTGTGAGTCCCACTCCATTTATTTACTTTGCCTCCTCCTACCACACTGAGATGAGACACTGAGGTACAGATTTTGTCTATCTTTTAGAAAGATAAAGTTAAGAAATAAGGCTAGGCAGGAGAAGGTTGCTTCAAAGACGGTTTTTGCTTTGAAAATTGCTACTTAGGAAGAACAAATATGGCCACTTGGTGTCCTGCTGCTGCTGGCTGAGCTGGCGGAGAAAAACATGTGAAAACTGGAAGCATCAGGCAAAGAAATCAAACTGATGCTCTAATCAAGTACAGCTAAAATCTGTAATGCCCAATAAAAGACAATCAGCACAGCTGGAACTGTGCCAAACAACCCAACAATACAAATTTACTTTTCCAGGGAGGGCCTCTCATATTAAACTACAAAAATTAACAAACACTGCAGTCACAGCTAAACCAGTGCAGGGGCTCACCCCGCTGCTCCCGTCCCCTGCCCTGTGCCAGCACCTCCAGCCACAGGGATCTGGTCCAGGGAGCTGAGCCAGCCAAAGCCAAACCATTTTCTTTGGCACTCGGGCTCCATGAAATGGTCCCGTGTCAGGGACGAACCTGGGGGGAAGGAAAAAGCAAGGATTTCCTTCAGGTGCCTCTTGCCAGTTAAACGGGACACCACCTTCCTGCTCCTCACTCTTCTCTTGGCATCCCTCCTCCTGCCTTTCATGCCACATTTCTGCTCTGGTCTGCTCCACATCCAGGTACCAGATCTTTAGGGCAGCCCTCTCCTCATTTCTTCATTAAAATGGGAATAACAAGGGGGAACAGGGACACCAGTGTTAAACCAGCTTTAAACTGTGCTGAAGAGCCAGAAAATAACGGTTCCAAGCACTCAGGACTGTCTGTCACGCTGAAATGGAGCAGTCACCTGGGCACATTGGAGCAGAACTGGAAATACAGGTGGTGTGGTGGCAGGCTGAGGGACAACTGCCCCTTCCACAGAGGTCCCTACTCAGTCCCTACTGAAGGGAGTGTACTTGGCCAACACTGCCTGGGCTGCTCGGAGGAGCCACAGCTCCAGATGTGTCACACCTGGGTGACAGAGGTCCCTCACCTGTGCACGAGGGACACGGGCAGAGAGGGATCAGCACTGGAAAGTGATACCCAAACAA
The DNA here is from genome assembly GCA_013398955.1 of Callaeas wilsoni. Lineage (NCBI taxonomy): Eukaryota > Metazoa > Chordata > Aves > Passeriformes > Callaeidae > Callaeas > Callaeas wilsoni. The sequence continues at coordinate 110,351 of VWPU01008008.1, read as the reverse complement.
GGCAGAACCCACACAGGGAGAAGTGAAGTGATACAGAAACAGAGATGAGAAAATAAAAATAAAACAAAAATAAAACAAAAAACCCCAAAGGTGCTTTGTCTGCTACTCAAATCTAAAGTGAGGGATCTGTTCTGGGTCTGCGTGGTCATCACAGTGTCTGGAACACTCAAATTTACAGGCAGAAGACGAGAGGATCTAAGGACAGGAGGACAGGGACTGCTGGGCTGGGGCAGCACCCTGAGCAGTGTTTTCCTGGTTTGTGACTCAATTTAAAGCAGAAGACTGGAAGAGCTGATCTTACAGCACCTCTGCCACTGCTTCAGAATCAGCTCCTCACCTGCAGTCTTTGGCTTTTCACTCACATTTAGAAGGATGTGAAATACACACAGCAGTGTTAGAGCAAGTAAGCCCAAGGAGAAGACCAAAAGAGGAAGTGAAAGGCTTAAAAAATAAAAATAAGGCACAGCATTGGTCTCTGCCGGTATTTGCTGAGAGATTCAAATTGAAATGTCATCTGGAAATGGTGCGATTTCAGTGGTGGCTGCTGAGTGTGTGGCCAGCTCCCATCTCCACTGGGGAGAAGACAGCAGGATACGGGATTTCCCTGCAGCACCACGTGGAAAAGGCTTGGGCATCACTGGGACACCTGGCCTCGTGTTTAGAAACCCAGCTTAGTTCACAGCTTTTGCCACGACAGCCCCTAGAAGCCCTGAACTTGGTTGAACACAGTCTAAGATATCCCAAATCTTTCACAATCCAGGTAAATAACCTGTAGAGAAAATCCAGATACCAAATGTTTGGGGAATTCTCGGTTCATCATCAAAACATCTCCTCAACTCAGCCTGAGTAATTTGGGTTACCAGACCCCTGATCTTTTCTAAGCATCTCGAAATCAATCAGCAAAACTCAAGGACAAAACGATGAGGATTATGACAGTTGAAATAAACAAGTTATTTTTCCTGAATTTTCATGGATACATGCAAGATACATGGTCTTTTTACCAAAAATTTATATTCTAGGAAAGGAACTGAAGGGGTCTTCTAATTTTATTTACAAATGCAGCTCCCAAACACAAACTCCGATAGACTCAGCCCTAGTGAAATAACAGCATCACAATAACCAAAAGTTGAAGTCAAGAAGGGATTTTCCCCTAAGCAACAAACAACAAATGGTGCTGATTTTGTTAAACATTAAAAAAAAAAAGTCATCAACTTACATGTTAATGTTGGGACGTTCTGGCACTGTCCGAACTTTCCTGCCTCTTCGAGTGGTGCAGGAAATTACAGGGCAAGTTTTCACACTTCTTCAGAGAGGACAAAATCCCTGTTGCTGTGAAAAAGAAAATCAACACAAAAACACAAAAGAGAAACAATTAATGGCAAAAGACTTTTTAGAGGTGCCTATTTCTCGAAAGAAAGAAACTAAAGCTCAACAACCCTACTCTTGTCACTTGTAAAAAATAATTCTGATTATAAAATTACCGCCTTTGCTGATCTTTTCAGAGTATTTTCAGGTACATTTTATAAAACTCCTGAACAAATCTCCTCCATTACCCACCATCTTTACTTAGGAAGCACTTCTGAGGTTATTTCTGGGAAAAAGAAACTAGGAAATTACAGTATTTGCTGTTGTTTCAGTACTGGCTTGGTGTTTTTTGTTTCCTCCTTCTTCTCATGTGGTCATCCTGAGATGACTGGAATGTACAGGAACACCCCAATACTCAGAAGAATAAAGTTCAAAAATAATTTTATTACAGAGCTCAGGGACAAAAAAAATAATGCAAGGCTGGTAATTTTTCCTAATTCCTCCTGCCACGAAATAGAAGTGCTTTCTGGTTCATTGAGCAAATTGGTGGGTCTGAATTTCAGAAATTCAGATATCCTCACAAAGGCAGCATTATGACCAAACAGGTTCTGCGTCGGGAATTCTGGCCGGGTGCCACTTTGTTAATAAATACAAGTGTTGAATTCAGCTGGATTTAAAGATTGTGTTCTTTGCTTGAGCAAGTCTGAAAGTGCCAGAGTTGTAAAATTATCGTTGAGCTGGCGCTTTGAAATTCAAAGACAGCAGTGCAGATAAAAAGTGTCTGATCCTGCAGGGAGAGGGAGATGGGCAGGGCCCGCAGTGACCAAACGCTCTGCAAACACGGAGATTGCACCCCCTGCAACAGATTACTCCCTCAGATAACCTACAAAACATATTTCATTTGGCTTTCCATTTTTAAAATTCTAATTTTAGTGACAGAAGACAAAGCAGCAGAGAGCAGGATTAGAGATCAGATCTGAAATTGTTCCTTTTTGGGTCCTCTATGCTCTTCTTCATTAAAAAGAGTTCAATTTTCTTCAATAAAATGGATAATATTCCATCATCAACAACAGTAACCAACTAGAATTTCAACAAAAATAGCGCAGCAGTTGCGGGTTTTGGGGTTTGTTTTGTTGTTATTTGTTTTAGTTAAAGTTGATTGATTGCTTAAAATGAATTGTGTCTTAATCACACAGGATAACATTTATATTTTATAGATACAGTGGCAACTATCAGAGCTGAACAATTCCAGGCACGTGGTTTATCTTCCTATCTGCTCCAGTTCATCACAAAAAAAATCTGAATTACTCAAAACACCTTTATTATTCCAAACGAGGCAGCGAGCTCCGTTTTCAATCAGTGCTTCATAAGTAGAAAGTTGTGTTTTTTCTTGCATTTACAGATTAAAACCCGGGGCACGGGGAGGCACCTAAGGCAGCCCAAACCCAGCAGCAGTTCCCACCTTCCCGGGGAGCACGGGAAGCTCTCTGCAGTGCCTGCCACGGGGATTTAAGGACAGCCACAGGGATTTCGTGCAGGGACAAACTCCCACCTGTATCTGCGCCAGCACTCAAGGTTTATCAAATTCTCCGTATGCAAAACTGTTCACAGCTCAAATGTGGGGTTATTTCTTGTTTTTATACAAGTGTGAGACCCAAGGAACTGCCTGCACTTCAGCAATTCCTCCTTCAATGTATGGGTTAGTTGGTCCAACTGCTTTATGCTCTTTTTCCTGAACATTTGAGACAGTACTGGTATTAAAAAGAAAGAGAAACTTTCCTTCTCTCCCCAGTTCTGGTTCAGTTTGAGATTTAGACCCGGGCGAAAGCCTTGTTTCATGAGAAAAACCCTGATTTGATTTGAAATTACTCAACTAACGAGTCTGTTCTGAGTGGCTTCGGGGACAATTCTTCATAAAACCTTCTCGTTATTAGCAAAGAGAGTTTATAATTGGCACAGTGCAATTAAAAACACCAACCCACAATAAACATCTGGACTGTCACTGTCTGCCAGACGTGTTTGACACTTCTCTCCTTGAACACTGAATAGCCTGGGATAGAAAAAGGTGTCCCTGCGTGGGGTGGGACTGGGTGAGCTTTGAGGTCCCTTCCATCCCAAACCATTCTGGGATTCATTCTCGGATCCATTTCCCTCAGGTGCTCTGACCTCGGGACTGTAGGAAGCTGAACGGAATCTTTGCAACCTGCAGTAGGAGAGGCACGCAGGCACTGACTGGGAAATTTAGAAATTCCCAATTTTTCCATACCCTTGAAAGGCTTCAATATTACAAGGAGGAGATACGGAGCATCTCCTAGAAGAACAAAGTGCAACCTCCAGTGTGGATTGGGCCCAGTAACAATGATCCTGCTTTAATCCTGGTTTTATTTGCTCTAAGAGTGTTGGAAGTGTTTAATTGCAGCAGCCTAATGAAGCTCTGCCATGCCCCCTTGCTTCTTCCCAGGGCTGGGACACACAGGGCCGGGGAGGAGGAGGGAAAAGCAGGAAAAGAAAAGGATGGGAAGCACATCCCTTATCGGAACACTTGGCTAGGTGCTTCTCGTGACATTGCGTGAGCTAATCTAGTCAAAATAATCCAAACCATGCAGCGAAGGAGATGAGTGACTGCACAGTGAAACCTTGCCAGACATTTACTCTCCTTTCAGACGCCACCCACGACCCCGTTTGAAGATTTCCACACTTCTTCCCCAAGCGAGCACATTTAAAGTCACAGCTCCTCCAGCTGCACCGCTGCTCCATGAAATCCACGCTTGCTTTGTAAATAAAAGTGCACTAAATACCTCTCTGCACACATTTCCACACCCCCGAGCTGTAGCGTTTGCAGAAGTGCAGGCACGTGTTGACCAAGCTGTTATTTTACTTCTGTATTTGTACAGCTCGGAAAAAAGGGAACGGTGCAGCTCTAACGGGGTCGAGCTGATGATTTTGATTTAAATGCTTGGGAGATGTGTGTGCTACAACCTCTCGTGGCAGACACGGCGTACCGGCACTCTCGTCCGTGAAAACGTCACTCTTGAGAGTGCCGCACCAAAATGTGTCATGCTCCTTGAGTGAGGAGCAGTCACAAATAATAAAAGCTTTGATATTTAATCAGTATCGAGGTGCCACAGTGCCCGTCCACATCAGGGGTGTAATGGATCTACGCCCACATTAAAAATACACGGAGAAACTTGCCTTGCTCTGAGCTAGAACAAAAAGCTTTTAATCGCTTTACAGATGACTTGACAGCGCACACCACATCTGTGGGCAGAAAAAACCCTGCTGCCCTGACAGCTCCGTGTCTACTTCTGTTCTAACACACACCTGGAGCTACAGGGCAAAGTTCTCAGGTCTTGCTTTTTACTTCCAAATTCCCCTTCTGCTGCTCAGTCCTTGCAGAACGGAGCAGGGAAGCAGATATCGCAGACAGCCTGGGTGGAAGAATTTTGCTGTTATGCCTTTAGATAGAGCTTTTATGGTTAACCTTCAAAAATCTCTCACTCTCTTCCCAGTTCTTATCCTAAATAACATTTTCAGTCTGAGCACCGCTGTATTTAATTGCTGTAGTCAAAACAGAACCACAAAGGTCTTAACACAGAGCCAAAAGAATGGTTGTTGTTCCTCCTCTTACCTCAGCATCTAAGTCACAAAATGTCCTTAAACTAATCAAAGATCATTTTCAGAGATGTAAAAATGTCCTGAGGCAAAAGTGCCTTTTGCCTTCTCTTGAATTTAGAGGGTTTGGATCAAATTAATTCAATTCACTGTGAGAAAAAGAAGTTTTGCCATCTTACACACGTGTGAGACCTGAGCCTCTTCCTCCAAAGTACTTCCTTCACATCAGAGCAGTCCTCCAGCTCAAGCTGCTGCCTGACAATTTCTTATATTTACATTTTGCTCTTTCCCCTCCACCTTTTCGATGAAGTTTTGCCCACTAAACCCACACAAAAAGAATTAAATTATTTCACTTCTGAGAGTTTTACCAAATGGAAAGTGAGATTAACCTGTCAAATATTCGGCCCCTCGCCCAGCCCACCGAGCTCAGAGTTTCTGCTACTTTTTCTTCAGGAAGTGCAGATTTGAAGCTTTTTTGGCAGATAATAGTACACAGACTCAGGTTTGTTTTTTTTTTTACCCAGTGATACAAAGGAAGTGGTTTTGTTGCTAGCAGGTACCTTGCTTGGGATATTAAGATAATGAAAGTTCATCACCACAGACAAATTGTAACTGCTCCCCGTCCAATCTGACCTCGAGCCTGAGTTACTGAATGAGAGACCTGCATTTATAACAGCCCTAAGCCTCCAATAAATCAACTTCACCTCCCCTGAGCTGTTAGAACTTTGATAGACACAGATTTAGAGCAGGAAACAAAAAAAATCAGTGAGAAAGAGAGGTTTCAATGGTGCTATCTGCATGCAAATCGAAGGCCAGTTCAAACTTTAATCGCGTTTAGCTTTTCTTTCTTCCAGCGACTGCTCCCTGATTTTAGCAATCACATTCTGGAAAAGAATGCACGGGGAGGGATATCAAGAGGCAAATTTACCCCAAGAGGTAGGAAAGATCACACACTGACCCTTAATTCTGCAAGGGCTCTCGTTCAGCACGAGATGAGCTACTTCTGCAGAAATGAGATTTTAAACTGGCGAAGGGAAAACCAGAAACATGAGCACGTGTTTTAATCGTAGCAACTGAATAACTGGGCTGAATAAATACCCATAAAGGCACTCCCAGCTCTGGCAGGCACATCTGTGAAAGGTCTTCTCTACGGCCAGTACTTTTTGGGTTATTCAGTGTTTATTTATTTATTATAATTGATTTATTAGTGTTCAGTGCCTTGCTGCCGTGGGTGTGGTGACAGTCACCCCGCAGCACAACCAGGTCACCTTGCTAAGGACACTTTCCCTCGAAGCTGAAGCGGTCACTTCTCCTGATTAAAACGGGGAAAAAGAATAAAAATTTATGTTGGTGGTTAGAGATTAAATAGTCTGCTATGCTTCAAAAGCCTGTTTACCTGTGATTTAAAACCAGTATCTTTTGATCAAAGAGATAAGCTGTCTCCATGCTGTCTGCTGATCGCTGTCCTAAGGCCTTTCCTCCCTTTGGTTCACTTTTGGTTTTACTGAAATATGAAAAGATTTCAGATTTGTCCCTGTACGTTTACACACAGTTTTGCCGGGCTCTAGCATCCTGCACGGGAGATAATGTTTCAGCAATTTAAGATTTAACAGCTGCTGCCAGGAACTGCAATTGGATAATCTCGGGGCTGCTGCTGCTTTGAAGTTGCCAAGTCCCAATAAACCCCACAGCTCTGAGTGCTGCATTTGGGATTATTACCAGTTAATTGGAAGATCTTTTGAAAATATTGAAAAGAAAACAGAAAGATGCACCGGGATAGATTCCTGCTAAAATCAGCTGGAATCCTGCAGCACAGCAAAGCCTTTATTCCTGAGGCCAGCGTGGAGCGGAAAGGGAGAGATGAGAGCCCGAGCTGACATCCTTTGGTGCTCCTTTCTAGCACCGGAGCAGAAAGGAGCTCAGGGCCTGGCAGCCACTTCCTGAGAGCAGCAGAAATAACCCACATTTGCTGCGGGCTGTGCTGAGATCGGGGAGCTCTCCCATCACCGCTCATTCATCTGGCCAAGAGCTACAAAGGAGATGTGAGACCTCCCCTGCTGGACAAATTCCAGCAGAGGAGACAAGAAATCCCGAGCTAAGGGAAGGATGGAGTGACATATTTCCTCCTTGAGAGAAATACCCACGTTAGTTATCTCCGAGAGCAGCAAACAATTTGTTAAATATAAAATGCTGCAACTGAGCTGCTTGGGGGGGGTGGGCATCAACACTGATAAATATTTACTTGAAAATATCGTCAGAGTTGAAAGTTAATTGAAATGCTGAAGCTTTGTTTGCTTCCCCGCTTCAGCACAGCTGAAACAACAAAACCAGTCAGACAACTTTTTTTTTTTTTCTATTTTTTTTTTTTTTTTGGTCAGGTATGTGCTGAATTTCTGACAAAAAGCTTTGGGGTTCTTCGAAGAGCTGCAACAGCCCTGGGATTTCTCCCAGCTCCAGACAGAGTGAGTTCATTAAATATCCTGGGTGCTCTCTGTGTGCATCTGGTTTGTGGTCAGACACAGAATTGAGTGTGAAAACCCTGCACGGACGCCCTTTCCCAAAACACTGAAAGCTTTACAGATGAGAGTTTAAGGTTCTAATTTGTGAGTGTGAAGGGCCTGGGTTTGTTTTTGCTGTACACCTCCCCCTTACAGAAATGGAGATAACAACTCTGTTCCTTTTTGCTCCACTCCCTCCTCTGTTTGTTTTCCGGATAAAATGAAATTTCTGAAATTCCACGGTAGGCTGTAACATTTTGTAGAATGCTCATGTTTAGTAAGTTCAGCTCATCACATATTTAAAACATTTTTATTTTTTTTTAATGCTTTTTCCAGAGTAAAGCACTTCATGGAAGTTAGTGCTAAATAAGTGCCACTGCCTTCATTCCGCAGCTGGAATTCTTCACCACAGACCCTTGCAAGGTGCCTGGACGTTTCTCTTCCCATCTGCATCCCAGGCTGTGTGCTGGGAGGGGTCAGGCAAACCCCCCGAGCTCATCCCATCCTCCTGGCCTCACCTGGCTCTTTCCCTGGGTCTGGAAGCAGAACTCCATGGCCACAGGTGGAAGAAGGGGTGAAAGGAGAAGGAGCAATGCCTTAGAACATCCTGGATACAGAGGATTTTTTCTTCCTGCTGACTCTTCATATTAATATCGTTTTACCTGTGTTACCTGAACTAAACCCAGCAGAAGCTACTACATCCCATAATACTGTTCTTCCCTCACGCAAGTTTCTAGTTAAAATCCTAATTATCTTGGCCCAAAGTAATCCAAACAGGACAAAGCCCATAGGTCAAGATTCATGAAAATGAAGAAGCCTAAATAAATGAACTGTTCCTGTTTGCAGGGACTGTAGTGACAGGAAAAGGGGAACGGTTTCAGACTAAAAGAGAGGAGGTTTTAGGTGGGATATTGGGAAGGAATTCCTGGCTGTGAGGGTGGGCAGGGCTGGGATGGGATTCCCGGAGAAGCTGGGGCATTCCCTGGATCCCTGGCAGTGCCCAAGGCCAGGCTGGACAGGATTTGGAGCAGCCTGGGGCAGTGGGAGTGTCCCTGCCATGGAGGGATGGGAATGGATGGGATTTAAGGTCCCTTCCAACCCAAACCATTCCAGGATTCCCAAACTGATCTTCCAGCCGAGGTGAGGGCAGAAAACACGGACCCTGCTGAGAAGGGCAGTTTTTAAAGAAGAATTTGATCTAAACAGCCCCCCACACACTAAATGGACTGAGGAACATTCCACGTGCCACAGACAGTTCTTTTTCAGAGAGGTTTTGTGTGAGACTTTTCCAGAACAGGTATCTCAGTCCCCCTTGTCAGTGGAAAAAAGGAAAAAAATAGAATTTATTGCTCTGTGTGTTCCTGATATTAAGTAAAGATTCTCTTATGTTTCATACCCAAAACGTGGTGATGCATACCAGGATGTGGGTGACACAAAGGTTAGTGTTAATATTATTCAAAAATACCTGTAAGAGACTGGGAAATAAAATCTAAAGAAAAGACACGTTAAAAAAAAAATCCCTGGAACTTTCACTAGAAATCCTCACCCACACAAAAGCAGACAAATATTCCTGGTTTTGCCTATTTTTCAGTAAGCTTTTTTATTTTTTCCCCTCTCTGCAAAGAGCTGTTTAAATGGCTGACAGAATAACAACCAGCAGCACCCAAGAGTGTCCCTTTGATTGCTGTTCCCTGAGTTCCCAGGTAAGGTTTTCCCACTGCAGCACAAAGGAGGCATTCAGGGCCCCACAAGGCCACACTCAGCACAGAACCAGCCAGGAAACTTTGACCCCACACCATGAAATCATAAATTGATATCATTTAGGGACAAATGTAGCATCTTATCCCGCATTTATTGTCCCCAGCTGCAATAAAATAAAGATTAATGGGAGGGATGAAAGGCTCCTGGTGGAGCTGATCATATCAACACCTGAGTGTTAGGCAGAGTCCAAAGCAAGCTCAGCCCAAGGTGTGCAGGGACAGGGATGTGTCATCTGCCTTCTAGACAAAGATTTTAATATATTAAAACCAGTTAATGTTAAAAAAAAAACCCCCAACCTTTAATTGTCCTTCTGAGGCTTCCTGTTAAGGCATTCTCGTTCTGCAGATCTACAGCACTGAAAAATGAAACTACAAGATTCACACTATTTTTGGGGCTGTTTTTCAAGAACTCACAGGTTCTTCTGGGACACAGCAGAAACTCGAGGCCAAACCTGCAGAGCTCTGAGTTTCTCAAGTTGTGCTCACAGGAGACTGTGGTACCTTTAGAAAGTGGAAGGAGCGCCTTGGCATTTTGAAGAGCGGCTGTAGAAACCTCCTGGCATTTTGATTTGCATAAATGTGTTTGTTCTCTGGCTGGAAGCACTTCAGGATTTTTGAAATGGTGGAAATGGCAGATTTGTGATGCGGTTTTGGCCAGAGCAAACCTCTTTTCCCCATCCACCCAGTCTGTCTGGGAGGTTCTGGTGATGCTGTGTAGCACAGTGGAAGATCCTCCACCTGCAAGTGAAAAACTCAAGGTCATGAGTGGGTGAAAAAACTCAGTGTAAGCAGTAAACTGCAGACCAAGACAGTCCATCTTGATAAGAGCAAGCAAATCAAAAAGCACCATTTCAGAGGGATAAACTGTGCAATCAAGGAAGATCTGTGTTGTAACAACTGTGCTTCTGATGCCGTGAAGATATTGAGACCTGAGGATGAGGAGGGCACCTAATGATTTCTTCTCCTAATTTCAGAATGTCCCTTGTACCTTCTTTTCCCCTAGTGAGAACCCATCATTAATATTTACAAGCAATTCTCCAGTAAGCAGGTAAAGGCTCATAATCAAATCAAATTACTGTGCTCCTGATGGCACTTCATGAGATGAGCACTTTATTAGGGAACAAAAGCTTCCAGAGAGATTATTTAATGAGAAGTACATCAGTTTCTTTAATACTTTAATGGTAATTGCTAGTGAGACAATTATTTTTCTTGCCCAATGATTCTTCCTCCCCTAGTGAGCACTGTTGTACTCAATGCTTAGAGCATGATATAATTATTCAGAGTTTATTCATAGAAAATATTTCTTGTCCTTTCATTAAGCCAGATCTGTGCATCTGTTTGAATAAGGATATATAAATCAGCAGCCATGCAGCTCTAAGTTTTTATTTTTGTTTAACTGTTGAGGAAGGAACAATATGAGCCTGGCACTATTCAATAAATTGAGGAAACCTGACTCTGGTGGCGTGAGCAAATCTCTATCTCTCAGCACATCTGCTCCACTTCAGTTTCCCACAAGTCAGACAAGGACAATTATTCCCCAGCCGTGTAGGGAGCTTTGAGAATTTAGAGCTGAGCATTAATAAATGACTTTACTCTTTTTAAACCTCTGCCAGGCAGCACTGAGCAGTGATAAGGCACGATGATAAGGCCAGCGTGCCTCTGTAGTCCCAGTGGCCTTTTGGTCCCAGGAGGAGAAGAGCTGTGGCAGTGACCATCATTTTGGGGTGCCTTTTGCCAGTGGCATCCCTTTCCATCACAGGGCTTCTTTGAGAAGTCTTTCCAACTGGAAACCAACAGTGGCTGAGCTCCTGCATGGATTTAGGTGGAGGGAAGCAGCAGTGAAAAGTTTCCCCCGACTGCAGCCACGCTGCCGCAGGGCGATGTGAGCTTTGGGCAAGGCTGAGAAAAACTGTGTCCAAAAAGGCAAATCAGGGAAGTGCTCTCATGGACACCAGGCACAGCATCAGCTACAGAGGGAGTTCAAGGCACCTGCTGCACCCTGAAATACCAAACCAGCCTTGCCCCCTTGTCTGAGCTCTGCACATTAGCAGGAACTTCATCCTCGGACTAAAGACAGCGTGCATCAATTTTTCTAAACCCATATAATTCTACTTAAGAGGAATTCATCAGTTCTGAAGTGCTTTGAGCCTGTCTGCCCCGTAAAGCCCCAGTCTTATTTCCAGTCAAGTTAAGCAGCCAGAATGGTGGGGAAAGCAGTTCTGATGCTGAGCAGGCAAACAGGGGCAGTACTTTCACTGAGTGCTCAATGTGGCACCGGGATCTGCTGCCTGTAAGGACCAAAAACAAGGTACCACCTCCACCTGGTAAGGACCAAAAACAAGGTACCACCTCCACCTGGTAAGGACCAAAAACAAGGTACCACCTCCACCCGGTAAGGACCAAAAACAAGGTACCACCTCCACCTGGTAAGGACCAAAAACAAGGTACCACCTCCACCTGGTAAGGACCAAAAACAGGGTACCACCTCCACCTGGTAAGGACCAAAAACAAGGTACCACCTCCACCTGGTAAGGACCAAAACCAGGGTACCACCTCCACCTGGTAAGGACCGAAAACAGGGTACCACCTCCACCTGCAGCCGGATCGGATCGCTGTGCACAGCGCTCGGAGCTTCCCCAGAATGGCTTTGCATGCGAGGGGCTGATAAAGATCTTTTCCTCCAGTTTCATGTTTGCGTGGTATTCTTGTGTAATGGCCAAACCTGTTTGGTTACAGATTCCTCTGTCTGGCCTGATTAATGTCCTCCTCTTTGGACCCCATGAGGGAATCGGGGAAGCTTTTGGTGCTTTTCGGGCCATTTGTTGCTTTATCTGGGCTGTCATTCTCTATTTCAGCTCTGGATTGCTCAAAACCCAGTGGTCTATGCATTGCTTAAGGTTTTGCTCCGTTTCTCTGTTCTCCAGAGCAATGTTTCTTTGAATTGCTTCTGAAACCAATTTTAAGAATAATCAGCAGTTACAAGAGTTTAAAGCAGATATCCCAACGTCCCTTCAGCCAAGGATTTCAAGCCTTGTATGTGCAGGGAACCAAGAAAAGCACAGCTGTTACAAACTCCAGATAATTTGGGCTTGTGAATTCCCTATCACCTCGTAGCAGGGAACAGGAAAACCGGGATGCTTGTCCAGTTTTAAAAGGAGGAGACAGCACCAGTACCCAGCAGCAACAGCACTGAAAAAAGCATATTGTGCCAGTGTGAGGCAGTGTGGCAGCAAAGTCCCAGAGTGGCTGGATATTCATGAATCCCCCACAACCTGAGGAAAATAAACTCAGCACAAAGTGAGTCACACCTGTCCTGTGGAGAACTGCTGCTGAAGCCTGGAGAACCTGGGCACACACGGCACGGAAAGGTGATTAAATAAAGTCACTTGGATGTGACATCCCCATAGAGACTGTTGCTACAGCAACAAGACCTTTAGTTCCTCAAGTCACTTAGAGATAAATACCAGGAAAAAGAGATTCTGCTTCCCGAGCCATTGTGGAAGGTTCCAAAAAGCGCATTTCACCTGAGAAGAACTCGGGATGAGTGTTGTTACACACATCTAGCAGGTGTACAGTGCTGCAGGGCTGCAATCACCACCCTTTTCCTGATCCTTATTCTGAGGCAGCTCATCATCCTCTTCACTACCAGCCAACCACCCCGCCCCGAAAAAAAAACGTAAGAGGAAAAGAAACCAGTGCATTTGGCTACAATGTACTATTTTGAATGGCTAATAGAGAAATGGAGCTGGAAAATGAAAAGTGTATTTATTGCTGATTCTCACTATTAGATTTGACAGATAGCATTTGCCTCCAACCTTTCAAGCCAGAAGTGGAACAGATGTTCATGAAAAGCCAGTTAATTTCCTGCCATTTGTGAACTGATTAGAAACTGAAACATTAGCACACTGACACTTCTTTATTTTTATTCTTGCTCGTGTTTTGAAAGGAAAAGAACCACCGGGAGCTAAGGTCTGGTTTTCAGATAGGAATAGCTGCACGTTTTTGTTTCCTCTTTTAACCCCAAACCTCGCTGTTAAGGAAATGGGAAAAAGCCAACCTGAGGCTGCGCAGGCAGTAACAGCTCGGTGCTGCAGTGTGTGTCCTGGTGCAGCTCTGCCAGGGAATGAGGAAGAGGAGGCCGAGCTTCCACACACCCCTGTCTCTTGTTACAGCTGCTAAGTCCATGTACAAAGGCTCTACAACCGGTTTCCAACAGCTAGCAAGCAGGCTGGTGTGCTTGCACAGGCCATTGTCAAAAACGCAGTGTTCTGCCCTGCAGGGAGGAACAAGGAATGAGGAACCCTCCCGGTTTTGCTTTCCAGCAGTGTTGTCACCGAGCCTCTGCTTTAAGGGCTCCCAGAACAGAAATTCAGGCCCAAGAACAGATCTGGTAGAAGCAGGTTCGATTCTATTCAAAACTGAATGATGGCTCCAGATCTAATTCGAGGAAATTACATTTATGGACTACTATTAATCCCGGTGGGAGAACTTTGGGTGTCCATTATCAGTTATTCCTACGCTCCGTGCCCCAAGAAAGAGGATTTTACTCTTGGGTCAGATGAAGAACATTACTCAAAAGCAAATCTGGGCAGAAAGTTTCTGACAAAGCAAGGTTTTGTTGGGTAATCACAATTTGCCAAGCCTGGGGTATGTTATTTAAAACATCCCGGGTTTGACGAGCAGGCACCGAGGCTGGGGCAGGTCCAGCTCAGGGCTGGGGCAGCTGCTGGGCCACTCCAGATCCTGGCTTTTCCCTGCTGTCCTTGTCAATATTCCTGGACGGCTGTGGAGCTGCTTTGCAGCCAAATGAAAAACTTCATCTTCCCGGGACCCAGAGCAAGCTGGAAATGAGCAAGCAAGAATAGGGAAAGAAAACCTTGTGAACCACAAACCCCGCTTTTCAAGGCAGCTGTACTCAGGAATAATTACAACCAAACGAAAGAAGATCTCTGTGTTTCAAACCAGGATTTAAGAGGAAAATTGGTCAGGAGAGATTCTGCCTCAGGGCAGCATGCTGGTCAATATATTATATATATTTTTCCCAGGCTGCACTTACATACACAACTGGAAAAGCACGTGCTTTCAAGCATGGAACATAAACTCTGCTTATCAACAGCCTGAGCAGTGCTCAGAGCCGGGATTCAGGCAGCAGTGGGTCGAGCCCAAGCGCGTGTGCTCATGTGTCCCCACACGTGTGTGTGCATGAAAGCAGAGGACAAAAATCGCAGAAACGCAGAGCCGGCAGCTGCCGACAGCAGTGGAAAAGTTTCACGCTGAAAACCAGAAGTTTTGCTCCCTTACAGAAAGGTTCCCTCAATCCCTCCCCCCAAGGTGCGCCTCTCCGAGCGCCTCTGGAAAGGTATGGCATTGTTTTCCTGCCCGAGTTTCGTGTTTTAGTGACAGGTGGTTGGGCTAATCCTCACAAAACAGCCCGCACCGCACAGAGCCCCGCCGACTCTGAACGCTGCTTTTGCCGCTCGGAATCAGCACACGCCCAGCTTAAAGGTTATGAAACCTCCGGGGTGAAACTGCGAGCGAGTTGCCTCTCCCCCGATGTGTGAGCGCTGGGGATGTTACACAAACCATCTCCTCCGAGCTTTATCCCAAACCTGCGGGCCACGCCTCCGCTCGCAATCAATCACCGTAACCAAGCCGGTACCAGCAGGACAAGGCACATAAAATTAAAGTGAATTAAAATTACAGTAACTGGCTCGCTAAAGGCAGAGCTCTCGCTATCTCCCAGAATTCAGCCCTCCTGCTAAAATTGTATAGTTCCCCTTTAAATTCCTTTCCTTACTCCACTTTCAAGTTTTCTTTACTTTTTAAATTCCTTTCTTCTTCCTACTTCTACCACCACTCCTCTGCTTCCTCCCTCTCCTGGGGGAGGGGAAGGGGAAGAATAAGTGCTTTGTTGTTGCTCCCCTCCCCCAGCTTGTAAAGTTTGCTGCTCATATCCCCCTGGAAAACAGCATTTCCCCAACCATTTGAAGAAACACCGCGATTTTTAATTGACAATTGGATGTTTGAAAAAGAGACAGGGGAAGGGGGGTGCGAAAGGCAGATTTTGTGGGAGAAAGGATGGATCAGGATGTTTTTGGGGCTGGACACGTGCTGGGCAGCGGGACCCGCATCCCTGCCAGCGGGGACAGCGCAGCGAGCCCAAATCCCTGAGAAGTGACAGAAGCCACCGCGGCTCCATCTTCCTCATTTGGAGGCCTTTGAGGGTTTTGCTTCTCCCTGAGGCAGGAATTTCCTATTCCCGGCTATTTTGGGCGCTTTCTGGAGTGCTCAGCTGCCCAGCAATTCCCAGGACGGGAGCCCCATCCCCGCGCTCGGACACTTCGGGTTCCGGACGCGGAGGAAACCAGGGCAGCCTCCCTGCCCGCCCAAACGCCATCCTAAAATCGCTTTAAAATCCCGAGCAGCCTCTCCAGCATCATCTGCCCACTCCTCTGCCAGCCCCAGCTCCTCTCCCAAAGCCAGGCTATTGTTTGGAGGGGGCAATTTAATGTCTCACATAAATCGTAAGTGTGCTCAAATTAAATCATCATTGGAGACCCCGGGGAAAAAATTAATGTAAGTCACTAATTTTAGAACCGTTCAGGAGCTCTGAACTGGTGGGGAAAGGATCGTTAAAAAGACACAAACAAAATCACACAATTCCCCCCCTCCCAGGATTAATTTGCACAACTGTTGTGATCTTTACACAGAATAAAACAAATCGTAATCCTTTCAATTGAAAAAAAAAGTTGCTACCTTGCTGAGTATTTTTAATATTTCTATATGAACTCACTTTGATTTTAAAATTCCCCCTTCCCTCTCCTTAATGCCCATCTGTTTATAAAGCTCCGTTGCTAATTCAGGGCATAGAAAGCAAATTAAGTAAATTAATTTATTAAGAAAAGGAGACAACAAGAGAAAGGTTGAATGGGTGTGATGATGACTAAGGGAGGATATGAGAACAACCCAAAATATTTGCTGTGTGTAAGCTTTAAAGACTGGCACGGAATGAAATCAGGCTGGGTAAGGCCACGGCCTCCAAAGGCTCCCTGAAGCTGCTCCAGCAGGAGATGAGCGAGGTGCTGATGGCTCCTTCTGCTCTCAAAGCGCAACCAGCTCGCTCCAGAGGGGGAAAGAATAAAGCAAACAACACCCGAACACGCCCCCGACCCAGCTCCTCCATAAACAAAGATCTTATCCCAGCAGAGCTTTGATCCTGGAGCGCAGAAATGCTGCAGCCTCTGTGAAATCCACCACGGGCTCTGCCTCTGCCACACGCTGACCTCCGAGCAAAACTCCGCACTCCGAAAGAGGGAATCATTCCAGCGGAATTATGAAATAAATCTTTTCTAGGAGTTGATTTTCACATATCAGTAACGCCACAGGTTCAGAGCACAGAAGAATCCTGAAATGACAGGGGACGAAATGCATCATTTTCCTATCTCATTTTTAATTTAAAAAGAGCAATTTGAAAATGGCACCTACAGTCTGTTTAGAAATGCTCTTTACAATCAGGGTATTGGATGAACATGAACTGAGGCATTTACTGATTTACACCCAGAGCCTGTGTTTGTGTCACAAAATCAAGGTTTGCTGGCATTGTTTTGTTATATTTATGTTGCATAAATCCAGCCTAGTCAAATATATTTATTTTAGGCACTGCAGTTTTAAGGGGTTCTATTTTGTTCTAACTGAATTACAACAGAACTCAGTTGGTTCTTCCTCCCTTCCCAGATACACCTAAACCACAAAAATAAAACTACAGTTCTGCAGAAAGTTTGACTTTGGATTAAGATACTGAATTGCTGGATCTATTCCAAACGTTAAAAAACTCTCACATACCTAGACTTGAAAACTCTATTTTTCTTTTTAGAGTTGATAGCACTGTAGTCTAAACTACAAAATAAATAGACAAAACCAAATACCATGGGGGTTTTATTGCTAAAATTAACTTAAATGTAACCCTGTCAAACCTTTCTGGGTTTGACCTGAACAGAATTCCGGTTACAGCGGTGTGATTTCATAAAGCACTTTAACTCCAAGAGTCCTGCAGGTAATCAGCTCCTGGTTTCCTTGGGTGAATTGCCCAATTTGGGGATTACAGGCGGCTCTGCCCCCTCCAGGAACAGCCCTGGCTGCTGAGGGGTGGCACAGAGCACTCTGCCAGTCCCTCTTCACTGCTTGGTGGTTTGGAGGGGTTTAAAGCAGGAATTTAATGGGCATTTTGTATTATTCTCATAAGCTGACATCTCTTCTCCATGACGGGTTTTTCTTTGTGTCTCCCCCACCCCCTGAATTTCCAGAGGTACCTGAAAGTGGGCAACAATCAGCAAGTCCAGTTTGGTTGAACGTCAGCCACTGCTTGAACGTTTGCTCTTTGCTAAACACCCTTATAAAAATATCTTTTATGAGCTGGCACTGAATTAGTTTAGTGACTTTCCTTTTTCGTACGATCTCTGCTCTTTCATTGTAATTTCAGGTGGTGTTAAACGCCGTGGCTGAGCTCATTAAAGGCAGGGTTCTGTGAGCTCCAGGAAATGATTCTCTTCCTCAACCATCCCCCGTTTGTGCTACTCTTTTCTAATTTTAGCCCAATTACCAATGCACAGCAATGCCAGGGCCACAAGAGCCTGGAAATGAAAGGTGTTCTTTTGGTGTGAGACGTTCCTGGGGCCTTTGCACGAGCAGCTCCTTGTCCCTTTGAAATTGGCCCCTCCTGGAATTCTGCATCCAGCTCTGGGGTCCCACATGGAGCTGTTGGAATCTTTAATGTGAGGGAGGGGAGAGGCTGGGATGGAATTCCCAGAGCAGCTGGGGCTGCCCCTGGATCCCTGGAAGTGTCCAAGGCCGGGCTGGAGCAGCCTGGGACAGCGGGAGGTGTCCGTGTCCATGGCAGGGGGGAGTGAGAACATCCTCGAGGTCCCTCCCAACACAACCCATTCCATGATTCCACACTGAGGCGTGAATTTAGTGGCAAAACACCCCCAAAAGCACCTGGAGCTGCTTTACACGGGCTCCTCGAGCCGCTTTTCCGCAGGGATAGGCAAGAGACTGGCCCACGATGCACGAAATAACGTGGGAAATCAAAGGAACGGCCGCAGAGATGGAGCTCTAAACAGAGGGACTAAACCGAGGTGTGCAAACACAGAGAAGAAAGATTTGTGCTCTTGCAGCTCCAGCAGGAGTCCTGAAGGCAAACCCAAACTCCTTTTGGGTGGAACAGGCAGGGAAAGTGTTCTCGGGTCAGTTCTCAGAAGCTGGGCTTATCTGCATAATAGATCAGATAATATGCAAGACCTGCAAATCTCTTATTTCTGCCATCAGACAGGAAACAGAAATAACAGAATGTGACTTGTGGCAGATCACAAAAAAACTGAACAATGTGAGGCTGCTCCCTGGACCATCTGTGGAAAAATCATAGGACAGGGGTTGTTTGCACAAGTTATCTGACAAATCATTGTGAATAAATCAATTTGAATCAGGTGATTTAAAATGAAGAAAGGGCTAAATTAGATGAGTCATCATGACTGTGGTTTATTTTATCTTATTCCATAAAATATTATTTTTCATCTATACAAACCACCCAGTGCCTAAGTTCAAGTAATTTAAGTATTAAATGGTAAAGTGAGTGAGATTTTATGTGAAGAAGAACAAAGTTTTGAGCCTCTTGCAGTTCAGATTTGGGTCACTTCTTTTACTCAGCCCAATCTGCTCATTCCAAACCCAAACCTGACTCTCACTTGACATTAAAAATGTCCCTTCCCTACTCCAATACTGTGAGATTTTTATTTTTTTTCGTTTTTGAGCACACCAATATTGAAACATCTCCTGTATGGAAACAAAATCAGTTTCTCTTTCTGCACCTCCCTCTGACACAGAAAACACCGGCAGCTTCTGGCCCAAACGGGCAGGAGCTTGACATTAAAAATGTCCCTTTCCTACTTCAATACTGTGAGATTTTTATTTTTTTTCGTTTTTGAGCACACCAATATTGAAACATCTCCTGTATGGAAACAAAATCAGTTTCTCTTTCTGCACCTCCCTCTGACACAGAAAACACCAGCAGCTTCGGGCAGGAGCTCCCAGGTTATCAGTCCCTGCACACAGGCTGGGCAGAGATCCCCAAATCTCCTGCATCAAGTTCCAGAATCGGGGTTTGTGCCTCAATTCTGTTGTCACTTGATAGGCTTTGAAGGAGGAAGTGCCGTTCTCACTTCACAGAATAAATCATCCTGCACAGTATCGAAGGTTCGGTTCCAGTATCCCCCGCTGTGCCCTGCGAACTGGGGGTGAACTGGGGCTGCACTGGGGAGATGATCCTTCCTTCTCTCTCTGTCCCCCCAGACTTTTATCTGGAGCCTCAAGGAGGTGATTTCTCAGAGCTCTTTCTAAGAACAGGTATTTTTTCAGCGAACCTGCAGCAAGAGAAAGCCCTGCTGCATGCGGGAAGTTTCGTTTCTCATTCCTCCAGCCCCTCCCGGCCTGCCTTTGTCGTGCACACCAAAAAAACCAGGGCACAGGCCCTGGGAGTGCTGCACTCCTTTGGTCTTTAACCTTCGATAGGGAATTAGCTGCTGGGTGATCTTTGCTAGGAGCAAGGAAACACCACGGAGTTTGTCAGGCAGATGTGAAGCCCGGGGTGTGCGAGGGTTTTTTGGGTTGTTTTTAACTCCTGACAGCCCTGCAGACAAACATTTTGTACCAGTGTCCAACGTGCATTAGACTGGGCTTTTTACTTCAAGATTTCATTCATTATAATGAGGTTCTGGTCAGAAAAGAACTACCTGAAAATAGGTCCTTTTCCACTGTGCTTCTTACTGTCCTACTAACCACAGCTTTTATTCTGTCTCCTTTTACTGTGCAGCTACATCACCACTGAGGGGAGGCATCCAACCTGGATTTATTCTGGTGATAAGCTCAGATAATAAATCAATACCTCCCCAAGCAGGAAAAGCTGGAAGCAGCTTATCACCAAATCTCAGACCACAGGCAGGTTCTCCATCCCCACTCAGCTGCTCACCGCTGCCAACTCAGAATTTGCTCTCAAACTGCTTTTTACGGCCCCCTCTGGCTCATTTGGCCTGAACTCGGTGAACCTGAACGCAAAAGTGAGAAGGTTTGTGCCAGCCCGGTTCCTTGTGCCTGTGGTGGGGCTGGGAGCATCCCATGGTCCCCAGGCTGGGCTGAGGATCCTCACATGGATACACAGCATGCAGGGTTGGGTGCAGCCCTTGGTGCCCAGGCTGGGCTGGGGCTCTTCACAAGGGTACGCAGCATGCAGGGGGGGCTGGGCGCATCCCGGGGTCGCCAGGCTGGGGAGCCGCACATGGATACACAGCATGCAGGGTTGGGTGCAGCCCTTGGTGCCCAGGCTGGGCTGGGGCTCTTCACAAGGGTACGCAGCATGCAGGGGGGGCTGGGCGCATCCCGGGGTCGCCAGGCTGGGGAGCCGCACATGGATACACAGCATGCAGGGTTGGGTGCAGCCCTTGGTGCCCAGGCTGGGCTGGGGCTCTTCACAAGGGTACGCAGCATGCAGGGGGGGCTGGGCGCATCCCGGGGTCGCCAGGCTGGGGAGCCGCACATGGATACACAGCATGCAGGGTTGGGTGCAGCCCTTGGTGCCCAGGCTGGGCTGGGGCTCTTCACAAGGGTACACAGCATGCAGGGGGGGCTGGGAGCATCCCGTGGTCCCCAGGCTGGGGATCCTCACACGGATACACAGCATGCAGGGGGGGCTGGGCGCATCCCGTGGTCCTCAGGCTGGGGATCCTCATGCGGATACACAGAATGCAGGGTTGGGAGCACTCCATGGTCCCCAGGCTGGGCTGAGGATCCTCACATGGATACACAGCCTGCAGGGCTGGGAGCATCCCATGATCCCCAGGCTGAGGATCCTCACATGGATACACAGCCTGCAGGGTTGGGAACATCCCATGGTGCCCATGCTGGGCAGGAGATCTTCATGGGGGTACACAGCATGCAGGGCTGGGCTGGGAGCACCCCATGGTGCCCAGGCTGGGGATCCTCATGAGGATACACAGCCTGCAGGGCTGGGAGCATCCTGTGGTCCCCAGGCTGGGGCTCCTCACATGGATACACAGCCTGCAGGGTTGGGAGCATCTCGTGGTCCCCAGGCTGGGGCTCCTCACATGGATACACAGCCTGCAGGGTTGGGAGCATCTCGTGGTCCCCAGGCTGGGGCTCCTCACATGGATACACAGCCTGCAGGGTTGGGAGCATCTCGTGGTCCCCAGGCTGGGGCTCCTCACATGGATACACAGCCTGGAGGGCTGGGAGCATCCCATGGTCCTCAGGCTGGGGATCCTCACACGGATACACAGCATGCAGGGGGGGCTGGGAGCTGCACCCACCCAGGCCACTGCTCCACCCTCCCCGAGCACCCCAAAGCTCCAGCCTGTGCCGCCCCTTCCCTTCCAAGAGGAGGACTGACTTCCAGGAACGGCATTGCTGATGTTCTCCTGACAGAAACACAACCCAAGCCGGTCATCCCACCTTTCCTAGGGCAGGCAGAGCTGCAGGAAAGGGAATGCTCTTTACCAGGCCAACTGAAATTATTTTTCTCCTTTTCCTTCCAGACTGTGTTAAAAAATGTAAATAAAAATCCTTCTGGCTCTGGAAATGTGGCCTTAGTCCATGATCTAAATTCATGGAGAGTCAAAAATATACACCAAATTATCCGGGGTGAAAACACAGCAGTTGTAAGCACAAGGACCTCAAATTAAATTTAGGGTTTTTTCCCCTAAATTTAGGAGTTCTATCTGAGTATCTGCCCCTTACAGTAACTTCTCTTTTAGATAAATTGTGATTAAAGGGTAAACTGCTAATTGCTTCAGCCAAGAGGCCTGAATAATTATTCTTATCACCAGAGAAACCTCAGAGCGGTGATGTGCCTGTCAGAGCCCAGTAGAGAACACGCACATTTGCCTCATTTACACAAAATTTGATCTGGATCCCTGACTCATCCCTGCCTGAACCAGAATGCTGACACTGAGTACCAGGAACTTCAGCCAGCAGTGGAGTAGGAGCATCCCTCACCTCTAAAGGGACAGTTCCAAATACACATTTTCCATTAATAAACTGAAATATAAATTAGTCAGGTGTAGAAGAGTTTCAGCATTTCCAGTCTCAGGAAACCTCAGAGATCCTCAAAGCCACAGCCTCAAACTACAGCCCTGATGTGTGAACTGCTGGGCAAAAGATGCTTTACAAAGAAATCCCTTCTCCAATTCAAGGTGAATGTGGGAGATGAAAAGTTTTGCTTTATTCTGGAAGGACGTAACTGCTAATGCAGAGTGTGCTTTTCAAACTCAGGTGGATGTGCACTGGAAATAAGGCTGGAAAATGATTTCTCAGCTAGTGTGGGGCAGGACTATGAACACTTTGGTCCTGTGCAGCCTGAAGGAGAAGAAAACTTCTTTTTAGAAGCCACTGATTCCATGTGAGTTATTCTGCTGAGGGTACACAGAAAAATTAAGGCTCCCAGTTGGCCCAGTGTAACCCACATTAACAACTCAGGGCTCCCAGTTATCCCAGTGCACCCCACATTAACAACTCAAGGTTCCCAGTTATCCCAGTGTACCCCACATTAAAAACTCAAGGCTCCCAGTTGTCCCAGTGTACGTCCCATTAATAACTCAAGGATCCCAGTTATCCCAGTATACCCCACATTAAGAGGTCAAGGATCCCAGTTGTCCCAGTGTACATTCCATTAGCAACTCAAGGCTCCCATTTATCCCAGTGTACCCCACATTAACAGCTCAAGGCTGCCAGTTATCCCAGTGTACATCCCAGTATTCCAGTGTACATCCCATTAACAGCTCAAGGCTCCCACTTATCCCAGCGTACATCCCATTAACAGCTCAAGGTTCCCAGTTATTCCAGTGTACCTCACATTAATAACTCAAGGTTCCCATTTATCCCAGTGTAAGTCCCGTTAATAACTCAAGGCTCCCAGTTATCCCAGTGTACATCCCAGTATCCCAGTGTACATCCCATTAACAGCTCAAGGATCCCAGTTATCCCAGTGTACATCCCATTAACAGCTCAAGGATCCCAGTTATCCCAGTGNACCCCCGTTATCCCAGTGTACATCCCAGTCTCCCAATGTACATCCCATTAACAGCTCAAGGCTCCCCGTTATCCCAGTGTACATCCCATTAACAGCTCAAGGATCCCAGTTATCCCAGTGCACCCCACACTGACAGCTCAAGGCTCCCAGCTGTCCCAGTGTACATCCCATTAACAGCTCAAGGCTCCCAGTTATCCCAGTGTCCATCCCATTAACAGCTCAAGGATCCCAGTTGTCCCAGTGCACCCCACATTCAGAACTCAGCTGATCGTGACAGGTATGGCTGCACTCCTGCTTTACCCAGGCAGCTGTGACTGCAGCAGTAGCTAATTAATTATGCAGATAACCAGGCAATTAGGGATGTCCCGGAGCAGCCGTGCAGTTACCTGACTGCTGCCTGAGCGGAACGCACACACCTGCCCGTACGAGTGTAAACACACACGTTCGTGCCTGTAAATCACACGTAAATCACAAACACTTGTCTTCTGTCACCGTGCGCCATTGTCAGCCATCCACACCACTTCTGCTGATCGCAAATCGCCCTTCGGTGGCTTCCGCGAGGTTCCAGCTCTCTGGGAGGGAGCCTTACGCTGGGGATGTCAGGGCTCAGGCTCAGACTGCCAGCGGCTTCCTGGGGAGGCTGCGGGGAGAAGGAGCAGCGGTTTCCTTCGGGGCCGTGTGGTGATGCTCGCAGGTGAGCACCGTCCTCTGCGCCCAGCCGGCCCCGCACGGGCTTTGGCCCTCTCATCACCAGCATTGCTTTAATTTCTTTCTTGCTCTGCCCTCTCATCACCAGCATTGCTTTAATTTCTTTCTTGCTCTGCCCTCTCATCACTAGCATTGTTTTAATTTCTTTCTCGCTCTGAACGGGACGGTAGGAGAAGAACAATACCACATTCACGGCAGCACAAAAAGTGACTTCCGTGTTATGATATCGACCAAACCGCTCCTGACCTTTTTGTTTCTTCTGCATTTGAAAGACAAAGGGAGAATGGAGCGGGAATATACCTTTTCATATACATAAGGCACTTGTTCTCATTTATCCTCTCTCTTTTTAATTTAAAAGCACTTCTATGGTGCTTGCTTAGCATTCTTGTCACACTGTGCAGTGTTACATCTTTAGTTTTAGTTGCATTAATATTTTTTTCTGTCCTAAGCACATTAGTTTTTGCAAGGATCAGTCTCTCATTTCCCCTTTAGCATCATCCCTTTCCTGGCACTCCTTGACTTTTTTCTGCCCCACATCAGCTTTTAACCAGTGGGATCCCAACAAAGGCAGCAAATAAAACCTCGGTGCCAAACGGGAGCTCTCTGAGCCAGGTGTTGGGATTAAACCACAAAGGGGCATCGCTTTATTCCTCGTGAAGGACGGGAGGACTAACGGGAAACCTGAACAGAGATTACTGGACACAACACCCAGCCTGAACCGTAAATCCTGGAAAACATCAAAATATCCCAAAAGAGCAACCAGAGGATGAGCAGGGAGGTTTGGGGGGTGCTGAGCTCTGGTTGGGAAAAGCCCTGGTTCTGCTGAGGCTGCAGAAGTGTTATTTACCCAGAGCTGTGCAGAAATTGCTCCGAAAACATCTCGGAGGAGCCTTTCATTATCCTCCCTCCACGATGAGAAGGATCCTCCTCAGGAAAACAGAGGAGTTGGAATTCACCAGCGGTGCCTTCCTGCAGTGCCATCCCCCAGCTCCTCCCTGGCTCCGAATGGGACCCCGGATCCTAAACCGGGATCACCCAGGTTGGGATTATTGGCTTGTCTGGGGCTTGGTTTTTGTTCCCAGGTTTGTGTGAATGGGACAACAGGGAAAAAACCCAACAAAATAAACACGTAAGTGCAACTGCTTGAATAGTTTTAGAGCCTGGAACATCCAAGAAATTAAATCCAAGTGCCCTCTACTGGCACTGGAGAGAGAGATGGGGCTGGAAACGGGGAGGGGAGGAGGGAAGGGACGCGAGGCAAAGGAAGCGGGGTCAGCGCCGTGGCTGTGGCTGAGAACGCCGACGGGCCCGCAGCGCTGCTGGAACTGCTCCGGGGAGGGGAGATAACAAAACTCCCTTTGATGTAACGTCTGCGTTGGGACAGAACATCACTATTTTTTTTACTTTTTTTTTTTTAAATATATTTTTTTTTGCTTTTTCAATTTCACGTTGGAAAAATTGCTGGTGGAGACAAGGAAGAAGAAACCTTTCCGATTATTTAATGTCGTCATTTTAAAAGCTGAGAAGTTGCGTAACAATGACATTACCACATGAATCTGGTCCTGGAAGAAATTATATCATCTATGCTTATGGGAACTTAATCCCTGAGGTCCCAGGAATGCCGGGACCGTGTGTGTGTGTGCACGCACACACTGACAAAACACTTCATGGAAAATCTGTTTCAGGCAGGCATTTCTGCACAGAACAACTCATCCTTGCCCTGTTAGAAAAGCAGCATTTATGGTTTTATTGCTGACATTCAGTGAATTTGCAGGATGAAGAAGTTCTGTGTCGAACAGAATTGTAGGGACAGAAATTTTATTGAGCTCAGTAATCCACAGGATCCTCTCAACTCCCTTCATAAAACTTCAACCAAAGTAACACTGTTACAGATTAACAGCAGGGCTATGGTAAAAAAATAAATAAAGCAGCAAACTTTGATAAACTGGTGATGAAAATAGATATCGTTCTGGGGGGATAATTTCCCAATCGTGTAGTGACAGCGGTGATGGTTTTCAGAGTTTGTGCCGAGGATGGAGTCCCAAACACTCCCAAGACAAAGCGCCGGGGGAGCGCCCGGGGAGCCGGACGGGGATGGGATTCAGCTGCTGTGCGAGGAAGAGCTCGGGAAGCGACAATTCTGCCTGGAAGTGTGGCAGCGAGGAGGGGAGAGCCCGCCCCGCGCAGCCCGGCTGCGATCGGGACTGCTCGCTGCTCCGACCGCACCCCTGGGAGCGCGCCCTCCTCCCGGCTCTGCCCGGAGTCACCGTCAGGACCGTCACACCCCCAGGAACTCAGGAAGCAGCTCCGAGATTTATCATCCTGGGAGAGATTCGCAGCACTGCTTCTGTTCTGCACTCTGTGATTCTGCTAAATTCAGTTCAGGAAATGCTGATGTACACCCATTTAATGACAGTAAAAGCAGGTCACTTGCTGACATCTAAATTATCCTGTCACACACTGAAACCTGCCTGAAAGACTGACAAGACCTTGTGTGAACCTAGGTTCAAGCATTAGACTTTTTCTTGGGAAAAAAAAAAAAAAAAGAAAAAAGTAATTGTTAGATCAGAACTTGTGAGAATCACACAGAGGTCCAAATAACCAGCACAGGAGCAGCATTAGACTTTTTCTTGGGAAAAAAAAAAAAAGACAAATGTATTATGTATTTGTTAGATCAGAACTTGTGAGAATCACACAGAGGTCCAAGTAACCAGCACTGGAGCAGCCTAAAAAAGCTTAAAATCTTGGTCACCTTTCTGATATAAAAATAAATCCAAGAGTTCTGCTGCTCACCAGCGAGCTCAGGGTCTCTTTCTGCCTGAAACACATGTTGGTGTTTGATTACTGCCTTTAATAGTGTCCATCTGTGGCAGGGCTGCCCTGCCAACGCACATGCATGACAGCAGTAATCTGATTTTCAATAGCCAGGATTGTTTTCTCTGCTTAATCTTTAATATTTCACTGCTGACAACAGGTCCCGCAGATGGTTCTGCAGCAGCTTGTGTGCAGTCCAGCTGAGTGTGGACACCTCCCTTTTGGCACCTTCCCTCTTCCACCTGAGCTGAGCCTTTCTGCAGGGCAGCAACATCAGCTTTTCGGCACTGTTCATCACCTGGCCCCAGCCTAAACCTCCTCGTGGGCCGGATATTAAATCAGAAGCAGCTCAGGACTGCTTCTGATGATGAAAGTTACACGTGCAACAAGAAAAAGTAAAGAAAAAGCAAAAAAAGGAAAAGCTTGTCTTGCCTAAGTGTGGGCATCTCTCACCTGGACAGCGGGCATGGGTGGATCAGGGCTCTGGCACCAAACCTGGCTTATGCAGAACCAGCTCAGGTGATAACACTGGGAAAAGGGAAATTCAACAGTGCGTGTAGCTCCCTTATTGCATGTTCTCTGTACCTGTGCCTTGAATGTAAAAAACCACAAAGCCATCCAAGAAGTATAAACAAGTGTAGGAAGAATAAAGCGTTCTCCTCCTGGAGGTGTCTGATTTGAAGATCAGCACTGCGTTAACTTGCAAAAACTGCCAATTAATTTTAATTTTTTTCTATAGACATGTTAACAGCAAAATCTAAATTCAGACTCACAACTGGGAAAAAAAAAATCTCACTTTAAATATCTGAGATGGCTGTTGGTGATAACGAGTAGAATGCTACATTAGTTTTAATTATCTCAGATTGCAAAAGGAGATCTTTCAGGAGTACTTTGTGTTCTCTTGTTGGCAGGGCAGAGATCAACTAAATGTATTAAGAAGTCAGATATAAAAAAGGTACTTAGATAAATGTGGTCGATATGTGGAGTCCAGCAATAAATTGAAAACAGGCAATATTCCACCAAAAGAGTGATTTGTCCCCAAACTTCCAAATCCAGTTCCAAACCAACGTCACATTTTTCACCTCTTATAGGAACTAACAGCACAATCTTATGAAGAGTCAATTAGGAGTAAATTCAAGATAAAGGAGAAGTTGAAAACGAGCTGACAGTGTCAATTTGGGGTGATCTCCACAACCTCTCATTGCCAAAGAATCAGCATTTATAAAATATTCAGTCCTTGGAGAAATTACAAGCAGAACCCCCCCAAATCTGAAGTCTGCATAATCAGTAGTTGCTTAGGAAATTCTTGGCAGCCGTGTGCCCGTAAGAACAAAGCTACATCTGTGAACAAAAAGCCTGAGGAACACGTTCTGCAAAGCCCTAAATACTATTTCCAGCCTAGAATACAGACATTTACAAGCCATCCTGCCAGTAACCAGCAGTAATTTTAGTGCAATGTTTGTTTCCAAGTTCTTGAAAGCACCTACTCTGTGTAAAGGACTAGGAATAGCAACTACCATCTTTACCCTGTCTACAGCAATTACATTTTTCTCCCCCCCTTGAAGCTCAAAAAAAACGAGGCACAGACTGGATGGAAAGCGAGCAAATTTTTCCTGAATTCTCCCCCTTTCAGCATATGGTTTAGTTTCAGTTCTTTCCAAGCTAGAACAATATGCTTTCCAGGAGACGAGATGATGAATGCTTAATTTTGGGCTCAGTTAAAACAAACAACTTTCTCTAAAAGCACATGCTCTGTTTCAAAGTGACATTTGGTAAAAGCCTCGGTGTCCATATTATGTTACATCACTGCAGGTCAGCTCTGTGACAGACACAGCCACGGGACCGGGCAAAAAGGAGATTTCCCTTAACCCCCGCCTTGCCGCAGCTCCTGTGTGCTCTGAACACAGAATTCACCTTCCTTTTGCACCACTTCTTAACCCCTTTGCACTAATCCAGGGGGTTACAAACTTAAGTGATGCAGAGAATTTTTTATGTTGAGGATTAATAAGACAGAAACAATTCCCCACCAAGATTAACACAAGAAAGAGTATTTCAGAGTTTCTTTCCCCAAGAAAGCTTTTCTGATGCTGATGTACCAAAATCCATCATTTTTTCACATCAAAACTCTCAATACAAGCCCTGCTTGGGTCTCTAGTGTCACATCCCCTCCTTCCCAGCACGTTTTACAGGGAAAGGCAATTTTAACAACTCGTTATTTCTGTGATAAATGTTCCCCTGTACTTCCAGGCTCCACTAAATGTACATTTTAGCATTGCTGTTCACCTTTAAATAGACATTTAAGGAGGTCAAAGCTGTTTATGCTTTCAGGGTTGAATTAGGGGGCCAAGGCCAGGTGGGAGAGCAGCTGGATGCGCTGGGGTACAGGTGGGCAACCCTTCCCAAGGGCGAGGTTTGGAGGGGATGGAGACAAGGAATTGCACAGCACTGCTGAGGGAAGCGCCCCACAAACCCAGGGGCAATCGCCCTACAAACCCTGCAGGAATCACCCTACAAACTCCAGGGGGAAGCACCCCTCAAACCCAGGGGAATCACCCTATAAACTCTGGGGGGAAGCACCCCACAAACCCAGGGGCAATCACCCTACAGACTCCAGGGGGAAGTGCCTCACAAACCCCAGGGAAATCGCCCTACAAACTTCAGGGGGAAGCGCCCCACAAACCCTGGGGGAATCCCCCTACAAACTCCAGGGGGATGTGCCCCACAAACTCCAGGGGGAAGCACCCTACAAACCCTGGGGGAATCGCCCTACAAACCCTGGGGGAATCGCCCTACAAACTCCAGGGGGACATGCCCCACAAACTCCAGGGGGAATCGCCCCACAAGTCCCAGGGAAATCACCCTACAAACTCCCGGGCAATCACCCTACAAACCCTGGGGGAATCACCCTACAAACTCCAGGGGAAGCGCCCCACAAACCCCAGAGAAGGCTGGGACCATGAAACCTTTCCAAGGACTGCTGTCTCCTTGGGAAGCCATGAAAAGACTGAAAAGGCACCAAACACATACATCTGCCCCAAATGTTGGGCACAGCCCTTACCTGCTGGTGCAAAAAGCCAGCCCTTCCTCCAGCAGCTCCTGCTGCCTCTGCCGGCCTTCCCCATCCCTCTCAAAGGATTAAAGCTTCTCATCACCTCCCAAATGAGCCCAGCTGGGCTGACACCCCACGCAGTCCTTAACCCTCGCTGGGCCCCACAGACCCCCCCCAGCAGATTGACAGGGGCAAAACCTCATTTTTATTTGGGAATATTACTGTGGTACGACTGTGTGGAGGCAATAAAGTGGGAGAAGAGAGCCAAAAAAATATTTTCAAGTGTAGTGACAATGGCACTAAAAGGCTTTGCATGGATTGAGTCTCACTGGAATTAAATTTGTGTGGCTGTGTCTCTGGCAGGGCTGCTCCACTCACTCTTAGAAGCACCAAAATGCTTCAGGTGTGGCCCAATCCTGTGTTCTCGGGGTAAAGAGAATTTTTCTGTAACATCTAAGACTGGTTCTGCTCCACGACTGGGGTAGTGAATATTGATACAGCATTTTGTGGCAATAAATAGGGAGTAATAAAGTTATCTAGCCCTGACTACTGAATTTGATGAAGGGTTCCCAAGCAGGGCATTTGATAACTATGTGCCTTTTCAATATGTGAAACAGTGGTTAAAAATCAAAAAAAAATTTAAAAAATGGAAAAAAAGATTGCTGCAATTTTACAAGCAAATTTTTCCCAAACAATTCTTTTCCTTCACTCATGGCAACCATTGCCAGGGCTCAAAAGCTGCAGAGAGAAATCTTCCTGTGGCGACAGAGTCCCAGCATTCTGGGCTACTTCAGTTTCATTCACCGAAGTAATAAAATTTCAACCTATGCCAGCTCAGAATCTATTCCTCCAATCGACTCGAAACTGCTGACAGCAAAAAAAAGCAGCCTAATCTCCACTTCCCTTCTGTTTTCTGAACAACTCCAATGAAATAATCACAATCATCCCTGAAACTGGTGAACAAAGATGAGTCTGCAAATTTCTATGTTTTAAAAGCCGTTGTGCTCAGGGTCTGTCATGATCGTTCCCTGTGCGCCGTGATAAGAATAAAGGGCCTTGCTGCTGCTCTGTGCAAAGGCAGGTGAAGGGGCAGTGCTGGATTCTGCATCACCTGTTCTCTCTGGGATGTGATAAAGAAGGAATTTGGACTTTGTCCCTTTCCGGTTCAAAGTCAAACCTCTGGTGCTTCCTGTGCACGAGGTTCTTTCCTCTGCCCTTCAGCAGGTGACAAATTTAAGAGGAAATGATTAAGTAAAAGCAAAGAGTGGTGATAAGAGGTTTATTCCTCTTCGAGGCTTTTGATAATTTGTTTTCAGAAAATGACACTTCTTTAAGGAATTCGTACGCATCTTCGGCCTCCGTCAGGGCTGCTGCAGAATTTCCTGTTTTTGTGTTCTCAGAACTGCTGAGCTGCTCAAGTTGCCAGTAAAGCCCAGGGTGCGTTATCCAGAAGAGGCGGAGCCTACAACAAATCCGGATCCTTCACCGATATTCTCGAGGAGCGTGTGGCTGTAGAGAATTTACAGCTATTCCACCTCCAGCCTCACACATGGGGTCGGTCCCCAGAGCCACAACCCCTTTGTGTCTATCTCCTGCCACACCGTCCTTCCATGCAGGAAACCGTGGTGGCTTTTGTTGCATGAGTGGCTTCAGTGCCAGCTGTAAACATTTACATGTAAAAAGGTATTAAGGTGCTCTTAAAACACGTTGTGGGTGCGGAGCTGTGACACACAAACCCTGGAAGTCAGGTCCTGTCTCAGTTTGAGCAGAGTCGACTCCTAAAGTGAAGGATCTCAAACTCACAAGGGGCAAGATCCTGGTCAGATTCCCAGCTGGAAACCTGCTCTGGGGGCAGACACAGGTCTGGAACGGTCAGCAGGGAGAGAGTCGGTGCTTTCTAGGTACTCTGAGAGGAGCTCATGGCTCTGCAGCCCTCCCTGGGAATGCAGAGAGCAGGAGGGGAGCTCAGCTCCTGGGGACGGTGGGATGGACTCCTGGCAGAGGGACCCTCACTGGGAACCTGCTCTTCTGGAGGGGCAAATAAACCTCTGTGTGTTGTAAGCCAGCATTTCTGACACAAAAACTTGCAATTTTGTTCCATCCCTTTTTATATTTATCAGATGGATTTATGTGCTTAAAATCCTTCCAAAATGCCTACGTGAAACACCCTGAGATCCTTGAACAGCTGTGATCTGCTTCAGCTGTGCTCCAAAGATCCTGTGCATAAAACCCGAGCTTATTTGTTGAAAACGGGGTCTAAGTGCGATGTATTGCCTTGGCTGCTCTTTTCCTTTGTCCTGGGCTGCAGCCTCTTCCAGAGCTTTGATTTCCAAATGACTCGTTAAGCTTTCCTGGGCCCGGACGTGAAAGCTGCACTTTCATGTTTCTTCTGTCTCGTGTGGAATGCGGAAACTCCGCTGCGCTGGGGATGCTTCTCCTAAGACCTTTCTTCCTCTTGGGGCTCCACGTGTGGCTGCTTTATGGGAAGGCTGAGCAGCTTCTTCAACGCTGCCCTTGCTGCTGCTAGCAGGGAGGAACCAACCAAAGCGGGCAGTTCCTGCACAGGAGGCAGTGCCAGCTCCCAGCGCGGTTTTATTCTGTCTGCAGCAAGACTCTGTGCCGTGGAGGGCACCCACAGCCACAGTCACTGCCCGGGTTCGTCCATGGAGGGCACCCACAGCCACAGTCACTGCCCGGGTTCGTCCATGGAGGGCACCCACAGCCACAGTCACTGCCCGGGTTCGTCCATGGAGGGCACCCACAGCCACAGTCACTGCCCGGGTTCGTCCATGGAGGGCACCCACAGCCACAGTCACTGCCCGGGTTCGTCCATGGAGGGCACCCACAGCCACAGTCACTGCCCGGGTTCGTCCATGGAGGGCACCCACAGCCACAGTCACTGCCCGGGTTCGTCCATGGAGGGCACCCACAGCCACAGTCACTGCCCGGGTTCGTCCATGGAGGGCACCCACAGCCACAGTCACTGCCCGGGTTCGTCCATGGAGGGCACCCACAGCCACAGTCACTGCCCGGGTTCGTCCATGGAGGGCACCCACAGCCACAGTCACTGCCCGGGTTCGTCCATGGAGGGCACCCACAGCCACAGTCACTGCCCGGGTTCGTCCATGGAGGGCACCCACAGCCAGACTGCTCAGCTTGTTCTGTGAAGGGCACCCACACTCACTCCTTGGCTTGTTCCATGGAGGGCACCCACAGCCACAGTCACTGCCCGGGTTCGTCCATGGAGGGCACCCACAGCCACAGTCACTGCCCGGGTTCGTCCATGGAGGGCACCCACAGCCACAGTCACTGCCCGGGTTCGTCCATGGAGGGCACCCACAGCCACAGTCACTGCCCGGGTTCGTCCATGGAGGGCACCCACAGCCACAGTCACTGCCCGGGTTCGTCCATGGAGGGCACCCACAGCCACAGTCACTGCCCGGGTTCGTCCATGGAGGGCACCCACAGCCACAGTCACTGCCCGGGTTCGTCCATGGAGGGCACCCACAGCCACAGTCACTGCCCGGGTTCGTCCATGGAGGGCACCCACAGCCACAGTCACTGCCCGGGTTCGTCCATGGAGGGCACCCACAGCCACAGTCACTGCCCGGGTTCGTCCATGGAGGGCACCCACAGCCACAGTCACTGCCCGGGTTCGTCCATGGAGGGCACCCACAGCCACAGTCACTGCCCGGGTTCGTCCATGGAGGGCACCCACAGCCACAGTCACTGCCCGGGTTCGTCCATGGAGGGCACCCACAGCCACAGTCACTGCCCGGGTTCGTCCATGGAGGGCACCCACAGCCACAGTCACTGCCCGGGTTCGTCCATGGAGGGCACCCACAGCCACAGTCACTGCCCGGGTTCGTCCATGGAGGGCACCCACAGCCACAGTCACTGCCCGGGTTCGTCCATGGAGGGCACCCACAGCCACGCTCACAGCTTGGCGTGTTCCTCTGCCGAGAGGATTTCCTGATTCCTCAGATCAGCCCCTTGGCCGAGTGATGGGGTCGGAGCACGCGGGCAGCAGCCCCAGCAGCCTCGGAGCACAGAGTGCCCTCAGCACAGGCCTGCTCCCGAAGCGGGGCTGGGGGAGAGCTGTTCTCCTCCAGAGGAGGCCTGGCCCACCCATAATATAATATTAATTAATATCTACACTGTCTATTGTATAGTAATATAAATGGTATGCTGTATTTTCAGCCTAGAAAAGAGAAGCTTTGGAGTGACCTCACTGTGGCCTTCCAGTGCCTGAAGGAGCTGCAGGAGAGATGGAGAGAGACGATGGAGTGACAGGACACGGGGAATGGCTTCCCACTGCCAGAGGGCAGGGATAGATGGGATATTGGGAAGGAATTCCTGGCTGAGAGTGCGGGGAGGGGCTGGGATGGAATTCCCAGAGAAGCTGTGGCTGCCGCATCCCTGGAAGTGCCCAAGGGCAGGCTGGGAGCGGCCTGGGGCAGTGGAAGGTGGCCCTGCCCATCTCATAGAATGAGATGATCTTTAACGTCCCTTCCAACCCAAACCCCTCTATGATTTTATGAGAATATAATCGAGTACCCAGATAAAAATTTTTATTTGAAAATCACTGAAATACTATCACTGAGGCAATCACAGCAGTATGAAATCAGCCGGCCACACAACTTATCCCTCAGCTCGGATAACAGCCCCTGTCTCACATCTGGCACTTCCACAGCAGTGTGTAACCACGGGGGTTGTCTCCCTGAATGTGCTTTATTCTATTCAATCTCATGTCATGTAGACAAAGCCCAGTTTTATTTATTTCTTTACACGGAGCAAAGCTGGGTATAACAAGCCCGACTCTTCTTTCAGGCTGCCCTAAGCAGGGGTGCACAGGAGCCACTGCTCCTGCCCAGATGGACAAGGAGGGGGTTGTGGACCAGGCTGGAAACCTGTGGGCAATCACCAGGGATTGGTATCCCTTTGCATGGCATCAACGTGCCATTATAACCAAAGAACCTTTGGCCTGTGCTCTCTCTGCACAGAACCAGCAGCAGGTTTTGGCTGTGCACCCCAAACCTGCAGGTTTGCAGAACCCAGAGCGAAAATCCCACTGAACTGCCGTGGCTTTTCACCTCTGTCCTCTCTGATTAGCTGGAAACATAATGCTGCAGAATTTACAGATTTCTCCCATGGTTTCCAGGTATCATCTTCACTCAAATAGAGAATAACAACTCTTCCCTCCACAGGCAAGGTTTGTATGTGCTGATTTATGCCTCAAAGTCACATCAGTCGTCAGACCACAGGGATGTAAATAACAAACTTGGAAAATTGAAGCAGCAACTGATTTTTTTTTTCAAAGGATAAGTATTAGTTTATTTAAAGATAAGGATGTCAAAATATACAGTATTGTATCATTAAGATCAGTGTGGATTAAAATGTCAGGCCCATGGTTCCCTGTACAGGCTAGGATTGAACGAACGGAAATCTTAATTTTCTGTAGAATTTATTAACCACAGTTATTACAGGAGTCTTGTGAAGCAGAGAGCTGCCTGGGCAGCTTTGATTTTGGTTTTTATTAGGATTAATTACAAGTATGGATATAAACAAGTATCAGGATAAACAACTAAGTTTCCTATGATCTAAGGACCATTAATTCCCGGCTGGCAGGCACAGCCCGGCGTTAGGGGACGTGGGTGCCCTCTTGTGTCCTATTAGAACCTTAAATAGCTTTTAATTGGTTATCCCACCTCGCCCGGCCAAGAGAGGAGCTGCCTCAATCACGTCAAGCCTTTGCATTTTAGCGTTTTAATTTACATTAATAACCAACAGGAAGCGGGACTTGATCACCACGGATTCTATTCCACTGAAGGGTTCAGCTCTAATCTCAGCTCTACTGAAAACCCACCAGAAGTGACTCGGCTGTTTTTACATTGAAGCATAACATTTATCCAAGGGGATTTTTGTTTTTCCTGGCTGCTTTCAAGCTCTCTAAAGCGGAGGATTTGCTGCCCGTGCCTCGCCGCCCTCCTTTGTCACATGCTTTGTTTTTCTGCCACTTATTTAATTCCCTGCCACCCTCGTACCTGACTTACTCTCCCCTCTGCACGCTGCAAACCATCCACACGACCTCACTTTAAACACATTTCTTGGGGATCTTTGGAGCTGCTTTCCAACAGGTGAGGATCAAACCCTGCCAGTGATACACCTGCAAAGACACCCCGGTGTTTGCTTCAGCCGCAGGCATTTGCTGACAGCCATGGGAAGGAAAATGAGTCATTTCTGCTGCCAGGAGCTCCCAGAGCTGCCGAGCCTCCCTCCAGCAGCCGCGGCTGGGCACTACTTGGATTTCCCAGCAGGGAGGATGGACACGGGATCTGTCTGCACTTCTGCATCCGACATCCTTTTGGAGCCCTGTGCAACAAGAGAGACACCTTTAAAAACATTTTCAAATCTTTCAGAACGGTCAAGCCTGGAACTGTGTCTTAGACTTCTGCTACCAGATACTTTCCACTGATTTAATCTCCCTGCTTCTCTTCGTTTGCCCTTTATTTAATATGCACGAATATATGAGCACCATCTGTATCATGAGAACCACACAAAGCTCCTGCCTGTGACTCTGCCTACATGTGGGGGTTATTTTAATATAATTTTCTCAATTGGCATGGAAACGATTGTTCTCAGGAGCTGGGCTCACATACCTGAGCCAGGCTGCTGTGTGCCTGTAGTATTGGAGTTTTGGCATAACTTTCTCTAAAATTTCCCTGCCCTAAACGCTTCGCTGCAGCCCTGCTAAGAGTCCTTCGAGCATGATTAATGGTGTATTATAGCCAGCCCTGCTCTGCTCTAGGTTAAAGGAACATTAAATACTTTTATGCATGACAGGTATTCGACAATGTTTGAGTGATAAAGCTTTTTTTACACTGCAAATATAATTCTGGGTTTGGAACTGGTCCAAGACACTAATCCAGCTTAGATGAAGGAAATGTATAGCTCTAGCTATACCAGCTACATTTTTCACTAGCTGATAAAAACTTGGCTCTGGTTTAAGGTGCTTGACCTAATTTTGCTGGCCTTGAAGCTGCCAAAACATCAGCAAAACGGACCCACGGACAGTGTTTGAGGTCACTGTTGCCACTGTGGGGTGTCGGTGCTGTTTGTGGCCCAAATCGTGCCTTGAACATCCAGCTTGACAAAGCTAAAGGTGACTCGGTGTGCTTTCCCTAGGATAGAACTGGGCAGAATCAGCTGTGAATCGCCCTTGCCTGGAAACCTGAGTCACCACTTCAGGAGGATTCTGTGTCAGACATGGAGAGTGAAAGGTCTCAACTTCCTCATTCCCTTCAGGGAAGTAAAAACAGTGGGGTTTTTATACTGATTGGGTTCCACCTCACTGATCTTCTTTAATGTTTCACCTTGGAGGATCTAAGGATGAAAAAGAGCAGCCAAAAATCACAATGGACTGAAAAATCCCATCTTAAACTGACTGCAGCCTTGTGCAGCTCAGCTGGCTGCAGTGGCTTTGCTTCTGCTTCCACTGATACCGAGTTTGGAGGATGCTCTAGAGCAGAATAAAAGGGTTTGGCCATTTACAGGTAGCAGCAAATCCATCATTTATCCATCAAACAATACCAAGTGAGCTACTCATTCCAAATTCATCCAGAAACCCTCAACACTTACACATCAGGTAAAGATTTCCCACATCACGGGAATAATGGGCTCTGTGAGCTACAGCTCCTGTCTGAGCATGACGAAGTCACTTCTAAACTGATCTGGGAAGCAGGATGATCCAATTTGCCTTTCTTCCTATAAATGGGTGGAGGGAGGAGACGGGAGGGGAGGCTCATTGGAGATAATTCCCACTTTGCCTCATTTAGCACTCATTTTGCAGAGGTGTCACGTTATTTGCTCACTGTCCTCCTGCTGCACCCCTTTCCAAGGTGGTTGCTGATTAAAGCAGGAAGCTCCGAGGGAGACTGGCTGCTGATTCTTGTTCAACTGGAATTTCCAAGCTCAGCGTGAAAGAAAGAACTTTGTTCTGCCTTTTTAACGGACAAATTCCAGCTCGGCCCTGGGATTCAGGAGCTCAGGTACCACCTGTTCAGGCCTTTGTGACATCGAGGTTGGAACTGCTGTTTTGGGAAGAGCATTTTAAAGTGCCCACACAGCAAAATCGTGGTACTGGAGTATTTTTTTTCCCCACATTTTGCTCAGGAGAAGCCTGGGTCAGTGCAGCACATACTCTGATCAGAACAAATCCGAATACTTCCCACGTGCTGAGCACTCCCAGCTCCTGACAACTGGACTACGAGTTATTCCAGCTCAGGAAACAATGTTATTAATCTTTTTCCCCCCCTTTCTTTTTCTTTCTAATCTAATCTTTCAAAGACTCCCTAAATGCATTTGCTACAGCTTATAAATTAATCTCTTTTACCATAGGAACAACCACTGGAGCTTATCTGTGCTCAAACCCTGCAGCCAGGCAGTGATTCTGTTTGCTTCCATAAGTGGACTCAGTTGTTGCCAAAATTTCAGCATTTGTAGCCAAAATTCCAGCATTTTTAGCCCAACTGGGAGCAGAGGCTGGAGCTGCAGTGTTCTCACCAGCATTCCTGCACTATGACATCCTCTTGCTCTGTGCCATTCCCAGGGGAACCAGGATCCAGGAGAGGGTGGTGGTAAAATACAGAATAGGGGTTGCTCAGGAGCACAGGCTGGGTGAATATCTTAAATATCTCCTGCTCCCGTTTTATCAACCAAAAGCTGAATTTTTCTGCTGAGTTGTTCCCAGACAATCGAGCTGTTATCTTGAAGTGGCAATGCTGGCATTGGTTGGTGTGTGTGATCTAATACTTTCAGATTAATGATTACACCTTCCTGGGGCTCACACTGATCACCTAGGAGATGAGCAGATTATTTTTTAGCGCTGCAGAATGAGTTTCTTAGCTCTTGGTAATCTTGAGGATATTCAAAGAGAGGTAATAATTCTCCATGAGAGTTTTCCCATACGCAGACCTCATTGTTATGTGGTTTGCTGCCACTTGAAAAGGACAATAAACTGACCAAATCAGCTTTACTGTTGTCAAAAACTTCTTTTTTTTAAAGAGCCATCTTCTGTTAATGGGAGAGGGAAGCTGCAGGAGCACTCTCTGTAATTGCAGCAGAAGATAAGGGACTGTACACCCAAACTGAGGCAAGGGAAAAAAAAATCCTAGAGAACATCTCTACTTCCTCTGCCTTGATTCTGTGTTTTATTCCTCAAATGGTCTTTTCACCTCTCACAATCTCCTCCCTTGATCTAAAAGCTTCTCTTGCCCTTTCAATCTGAGCCACCTTTCCTGCCTCTCTCCGTGTCTTTCGTGAATTTTGAAGGTGATTCCTCACTAGCTGGCCCTCCTTCATATCTCCCTTTCTGGAAGGATCCTAAATTTGTGTCTTTTGTTAAACTCCACGGAGGAATTTTGGACACATCTTGCGTGGATGACACCACACAACAGGAAGTGTCACTGTCAACAGAAAAACCTTCTCTCAAACAGTGAAAAATATGACAAGGGAGGGCTCCCAGTGCTTCATTTCGAGAAATCTCCAGCCCAGAGAAACAAATCTCTGTTATGTCCATAAATACCACATTCCACACGTGCACCAGCATTGTGCACAGTGGAAATTCACACAGGATTTGGAGGCAAAAGGGGTGAAATAAAGAAAAATGCACATGAGGATGGGTTTGATAACTTCAGTCAGCTCACAGAGCTCTGTAAAACAATATCCTGACTTTTTCACATTGTCTCAAGCAAAAAGATTCCTCCTCGTGGCTTCACTGAGAGCCAAGATAGGTGGAAGCCAAATAAAGTAGCTCAGGTGAGCTCCAGCACTTCCTTGCTCTGTTGAAATTCCAGAAAACCCCACTGATTCATGGTGAACCAGCATTTCACCCCAGAACTCCGGGGTTGTGGCTGAGCCGTTGCTGATTTATCCTGCAGAAAGTTATTTTTATCTTTTATTCCTAATTCCCCGTGGAATATGTCATCACTTTGGTCATGCAAATCTCCCTCTGTAGGATCCACAGCAATTCTGTGAAACGTGTGCAAATGAAACACTTCTTAGGATGTGGAAAAACATCTGCCTGTGAGTCACCCTGCTCTGCATGGCAGCCTTTACAACCCAGGGTCCTACAGATTTTTAACTCTGTCACCATTTCAATCTCTATTATTTGACTTTTCTACTTGAAGGGTTGCCCAGCTCTCTTTCTATCCCAGCAGCCTTAGAAATGAGGAGGGGAGGAAGGCAAAAAAAAAGCCTCTATGAGTTTCTCAGGGCAGCCAGGTTCACCAGGAATCATTGCAGGTAACTCTCAGACTTCTCTGCATCATTTCAAAGTTGTGATGGAGCTTGGTTTTCACACCAGCTTTGCAAAAGTTGCCAAAAATGACCCTGCAGTGCTGTGGATTCATTGCTGCTGTGGCAAAGTGAGGAAAGAGAAGCATCCTTCCAATTGATTTAGGCCCCTGAACGTGAACAAGTGGAAAAAAAAAAATTCCGTCTATTTAATGCTCTGTGGAATCACCAGTTGCATCAGCAATGCCAAACCTTATGGAAATTCAGATTTTTTTAATGCTGAATTCTTTCATCTCTACATTTCAGGTTTCATCGGAGGGGGCATGGCAAATGTAGCCTAAAATGTTGCAAAAAGCACGAATTAAAAATACACTGTGTATTTTTGGTGTGCTTTAGTCTATAACTGTTGGCTAACACGAGGTGCTTATCTTGTGACCCCTCTGCTGCTTCCCACACACCCAGCGGCCTCCCTCGATTTTGACCTTGCAGGGATTTTGTTTCGCAGGGATTTTGTTTCGCAGGGATTTCGTTTTACAGGGATTTCGTTTTGCAGGGACGTCCCAGCAGCAGCAGCAGCACCACGGGGGCAGGCAGGTTCCTCTGGTAAACCAGCCCCACCTCCGCTTTTCCTTAATTAACACCCAGTAATTTGTAGGTTGGGAGCATTGAGTGATCCCCATAGCCAAGGCATGAAGCCCAAACCCAGGGCTGTGGCAACGATTACAGCTCTCCCTGGGCAAACCATCCCTGCCTCAATCTGCACCCCGAGGCCTGAATTTTCCTGCCTTTCCCAAAATCTCGCTGTCCTTTGGCCTAAACCCCGCTGGTGAAGTTGCTGCCTCAGAGCGCGAATCCCCCGCGGATCCGAGCCCGCAGGCTGGGCGCGTAAATCAGCCGGAAAACGGCTAAAAAAGGAAGAGAAATGAACGTACAAGGCCTTTAAAAAACCCTCCAAGGGACTGCCTCTTCTCTGTCTTCTTGTAGGAGGGCTCCTTGGCGGCGTCTCCGCCGTTCTGGATAGAGTCGGAGTCGGCTGCCGGCTGCTCCCGGGGCTCTGGCTGCTCCCTGCCCTTCTGCCTGCCCAGCTCCAGCGTGGACTTCTTGTCTTTGGAGCCCTCTTTGCTCTTCTGGCCCCCAGGGTCGCTCTCAGACGGGGCAAGGGGCTTCTCTGTGGCGTTTAAAGTCTGCAGCGGTTTCAGACAGCGGTTATTTTTAGTGGGGAATAGAAAGAGTTTGGAAGGAGATCCATAAATATGTTAGGGGGAAAAAAAATTAGAAAAAATGAAAGGCCACCTGGCAGGGAGCAATCCTGCTGCCCACCAAGTTTTCATTTACAGAGGTTGGGATGAACTCCTGCAGTGCTGGCTCAGGGAAGGGCTCCCAGGGAGCCGATGGAATTACACGAGCAAAGACTGCAAGATCAAACCATCCCTGCGTGGAACAGCTTCACTGATGTGTCTGCTGGAGCTGCTAGAGGAGGCACAGAACACGCACAGGGTCACTGCCCGCTGAAATAGCCCCAAGGTTTTGCACCCCCAGCAGGGAAAGCACCCAAAAAGTGCAAGGAAAAGATTTGAGAGAGGAAAAATAAAATAAAAAAATAAAAATCAAAATACCCCATAAAGCAAAGGATAAAAACAAATTCCCTTTGAAACTGCAACACTCCACGCAAAAATGAACAACGCAAGGTTTGGCTGTGGAAGGCCAGAACATCACAGAAAATTTCATGTACAGATGCAAAAGAAGGGACAGGAAATCCTCCAAAAAACCACAATCACAAAGCACCTATCTAGAGTAAAGGAAAAGATTCTGGGACTCACAGAAGTTCAGGATACATCTGAAATTCACACAAGAAAAATTATATCTGGCAAACAAAGGATCAGACAATGAAATTGTCCCTGTTTAGAGAGTAGTAAATGAAGATGTTTTTGCCTGGAAATCTGTTTGCAAATAGGATTTTCTTTTTTCTTATGCAAAAAAACCCATATGGCTTTATTTATTACCATCATTAAAACAGCACAAATCTGCCATGTTGAAAAGCTGGAAATCTCACAGCTGCCCTCAGGGCATGGCCCAAGCTTAATGCTGTGTATTTTTCCAGCTTTGGGAATTTTACCATTAGTCTTGAAATATTTGGTGTTCTTCTGAAGGCCTGGGGTTATGTGCTTACACGCCAGGCTTAGCTTTCATTCAAAACAAAAACATTTTTAGATATCATGATTTCAGAGAAAACCCTGAAAGCAGAAACTCTAGAGAAGCAGAATGCAAATACACCTCTTGTATTTAAAGAAAAAAAAAAGTTCAAGCCAGTCTAATTTTGGGGAAACGAGAATGAGAGGGCAGAGCAATCCTACTGCTTGCCTTTTTCACTCAATTCACCTTTTCTCACTGCCTAATCTTAAACCAATTTCATGTTTAAATTACAGAACCATTTAATACACTCAGGCTTGACCAGGAGGCTCAGCTCCTCCACCAAATATGAGCTTTTTGAATTATTTCTTTTTCTAAAGACAGTTATATGTGGGTAAATATTTCCTCACACCTGCATGGCTCTGCTCTTAGACTTAGAAAAGTCCGGCCAGCAGCTTGTCTTTGTGCAGGGAACGCGCAGCCGTGGAGGTGAGGGGTCAGCAGGGCGCCAGTGGCTCACTAAAGCCGGCTCAGCAGGGTCAGGGCACAGGTGTGGGCTGGGGCTGCCCGGCCACCACGCACACCCCACCTGTGTCCCGGTCACCTCACCTGGGCTCCCTCTGGAACGCCCCGGGGATGCAGGAGCTCTCCCAGAG
Organism: Callaeas wilsoni; assembly: GCA_013398955.1. NCBI lineage: Eukaryota > Metazoa > Chordata > Aves > Passeriformes > Callaeidae > Callaeas > Callaeas wilsoni. The sequence goes on along the minus strand of VWPU01008008.1, from coordinate 67,434 downwards.
CGAGGGTGAGCACAAGGCGAATTTAATTTTGTGTCTGGCCGAGTTAAACTCTGGGGGCTTGCAGCTGCTGCCCCAGCGGTTGGTTCCCAAGGCTCTTCTCCCTCCTGTCTGCCTCGGCTCACCTTGGAAAGGGTTCTTTGGTGCACCCGTGAGCGTTCGGCTCCTCTTCGGCGACAACCACAGCGCCCCAAAGGCAGCTCTGGGACTGAGCCCGGAGCCAGCTGAGTTCAAAGGGGCCAGAAGAGCCTGGAACCCTCAGCGAAATCTGTGAAATCTGTGGCTTTGCTCTGTGGGTGTAAAATTAGAGTTTTCCTCCCCACACGCGCCTGAGACTGCGCTGCAGCCGAAGCAGAACGGTCCCCGTTGCTGAGAGCAGGTTGGGCCTTTGATGTCAGGCAGACAAAACACTTAAAAAATATTCATAATACATTTTCCAGGCAAAAAAATCTCCCACCAACCTAAACCCTATCAGATAATCTCTTTGAGGTGTTTCATATTAACCTTGAAAGGCAGGAAATTGGCATATTTGATATTGATGGGAGCAGCTCAGGAAATGCGGAGAGAGGCCTATGAATAATGAAAGATGTTAATGCTCCTTATTCCGAAGGGGGAGCTGCTCCTGGCAGATTGCTTTGCCTCCCTCAACGTTAGCAGTGCCACTGAAATAAAAAGGGAAGAGAATCACGGCATTTCCCCCATTATCTTACAGGACACCTTGATTCGAGGCTGATTTTTAAGCCCAGGATTTCTGCGGGTTTTGGAGCGGTGCTGAAATTTCTGCAGGGTGCAGAGGGGCAGGGATGGAAAGGGGAGAAGAATCCCAGCATTCCACAGACACTACAGCATAATTTGAGGAAATCCTTTCAAAGAAATCCCCAAAAAAGGGAAGAAGTCAGCAGCAGATCTAGTTTTCCTTGGGCTCCCCTGTGTCATAACACTGCTCTAATTTACACCAGGGTAAGGGAGAGGAGGAGGAAGAACAATAAACTGATTTACGAAAATGGAAGGAAACTGGCTGTTCATTAAAATAACAAAATAGATCCAGGACTGTAACCCTTGGTGTCTTACCCAGATCACTTCACGAAACTCTTGTGTGAAATAAAGATTAAATGTCACAAGACAAGACTCTTCTATATTTAGGATGCTTTTAGAGACATAATTCATAAAAATTAACCTTGGTGTCATCAGACATTGTGAAAATAGGAAGAGAGGGAAATTATTTTACAGTTACTTTAAAAAGGAAATTCTGAAATGTCAGATTTGAATGCAACTTCAGTTTTTCTCTTAAAGGAAACTGTATATTCACAGAACCTTGTTTTATCTCTCATTACTGAGAGAGGAATTCTGGATATCTTCACTTGCAGCAGGTGAATGTTTGGCTCTCAAATTAACAGTATTTTTATTTCTAATGAAAATGTGATTCTTCTGAAGCATTTTGAAAGCCATGAAGAATAGAATGTAAATACCACACCCAAAGGTTGGCTTTAAAAACAGAACAAGAAACAAATATTTTCATGGCTTTTGTTACATTGCCATGAAGAGTTTTCATTCTCGCTTTCATTTCTCTTTTGTAGAATTTCCACCTAAATGATTCTTTCCTCAGAAGACAAGTAAATCAACAAAGTAAAAATAATTCCGTAAATCAACAAAGTAAAAATAATTCTGTGTGTATTTAGTTCCACTGCCTGAGCCAAGGTACTTGCAGAAAGTCAAGCAGCAGCAAGAGAGAGGAAGAAGACTGAACATAAACCCACTAATTATTTAAAGAAAAGGAACACACCCGGAAAAAGCTTTTTTTTTTTTTAAATATGATGTTGACTCTTTAAAATCTTGTTTAATATTATGAATAGATAAAAGAAATAGATAGGTAACGTGTAAATACATGGAGCTCAGTGGGTGTAGCCCTTTCCTCTCAGCGATTTTTACATTTCAAAAGGTAGAGCCGTGTGGAAGGAGGTGACAAGAACCCATCACCAGAGGATGAAAAACTCCAGGTCAAAAATAAAAAGTCCACTTACGTGGTGTCTGGGGCTGGGACCATCTCCCTCCTCTGACCTGGGGGTCCCTCCATCACCCTTGACTGACTAAAATAACAAAGGGTCCCGTTTGAGGCACTGGGTCAGGATGAAAACTCACAGGAATCAATTCTTTACAACACTGAAACAAAACCAGGCACTTTGGCAGCTCCGCTCTGGAAATACCCCCATCTCCAGGGTGGACTGTGCTGGCTCTTTCCTGTGGGATTGTCTCTTTCGAGTCAGGTTTCCCATTAAGGCCCGAGCAGGAATCATTTCAGCCGCTACACAACGCACTGCTGGAATTTTCTAGGAAAGAGCTTTTCCGTGCTCTTCAGAGCCAAACCTGTCCTACCAGACCTAGTGGGACTTGCTCTCTATTTATGCACCCTACTAAGTGCATGTGCTGTCAATAATTAAAGCCCACTCAGCTTTAGAGGGATGTTTTCATATTTTGTCTTCAGCATCCATTTAATCCCGATTTTTGCTTTCCAGTTTATTCCTGCACTCCTTAAACCTCTAAATAATAATCCTCCTTGGTTCTCACTTTTCCCAGCCTGGACAATCCAAGCAGAGCCTGAGGCTGCAGCACTGGAAGGTCACTTGGAGCAAACCTTGACTCTGAAACATCTTTTTAAGGTAAAATCTCCTGTTTCCATCCAGATTTAAAAATGAGAACCCCCGTTTGACCAAGCTGAGTAAATATTACAAGCTTTGTGAGAATTAGGTTAAGCTTGAGTTACAATTAATGCTACAAAAGAGGCACCAGGAATGAGCATTTGTGATTAAAAATGTGTCAGAGGGTTCAGTGCGTTCTCCTGGGTGCCACAGAAGCCACAGAGCTCAGCAGCAAAGCGTAAAATAAGCTCCAGGATTTCAGAGTGCCCAAATTTAAATGTCATTTTTCATTGCAGAAGTTCAATGAAAACAATGAAAGGATGTGACTTTTGTTCTAAAGATAGATCAGGCGGAATTGTGGTTTGCTGCATTTGTAACGCGAAGCACAACAGCGTCAGCCCCATCCCACAGATGGTGTTACTGCAGCTCAGACCCTGATTTTCCTGCAAAACCACAGCAAATCAATACATGGCAGCAGCAGGAGAGAAAAATAAACCGCTCCATGACAATTCATGGCTTTTGTGGGAAAAAATGCTGTCTCTGGAAGGTGCCACTGCTGAGCCCGGCGCGTTTGCGCTCGTGGCGCTTTATCTGCGCAGGAGGCTGCAGAAGGGCAGGGGAGGAAGCACAGTGTGGTCTGTGCTGGAGAGAAACCCGGTCCAGAGTGCGTGAAGATGTGTTGTGTTAAGATCTACTTTGCATTTCTGTTTCAGCAGGTCCTCAAATGCCTTCAGAAAAAAAAAGTTTCTGCTGTAGCAGCGATCAGTGTTCCCTTTTCCCCCTACAAACACCCCGAACCCAGATGAAAACAGCCCTGCTCTAGCCAACCTCTCTAGTCCACCTCGTGTTTTTATTATGATTATTTTTACCCAAAAATAACAGAGTAAAGACCTTGAGGTCTAGACAAAGCTCCCTCTTGCTGCCGGTGGGACGAGGACGAAACAATCCCAAGGATTTCTCTCCAGAGCACTGCTGACCTCTTATCCTTGCCTCTGGTCACTTGGGATTGCTGCTGGCCGAGGCTCCCCAAAAAGTTTTCTGCAGCGATCAGGGTGGATTGGGATGTTTTTAAACGGAGGAGGGTGGGGACAGCCAATACTCTGCTACATTTTCGTGAACAGTTGTGACAACATAGAATAGTTCTCGATTCTAAACACCATTTATTGCCTAAAAGTTTGTTTATGTGGGGAAGTAGGGCAGCACAGACAGTGCAGATGATTTGGGAATAATCTTCCTCTGAGAAGCAGGATTGGATTCTACTTTATGCCTTTCCTTCTTCCCACCTAATGGACCTTTGCAGGAGTGACTGCCTCCTTTCCTTTCACGTGCCAGTTTACCTAACCTACATAAACTGCCAAAAAAATGTTGTGCTACTAAAAATACAACTCCCGAAGCCAGTGCAGGACAGGACACAGCACAGGGAGGTCTGACAGTGCCGTGGCCAGCGGGAGATGGATTCGGAGATGGGTTCCTCCAGGAGCATCCCACGGGGGATGCCGTTTGTGCAGCGGAACATCCTCGGTGTCGCGACCCCTGGAGCTCCCTGGGCCACCTCGGCGGGGAAAGGGCCACCGGAGCCCTGGGGACGTTCCGGGAGGAGCCGCGAGAGGGAGATGCAGGACGGGGAATGCGCGGAGAAGTCGCAGCCGCGCATCCCTGAGCATCGCACATCCCGGAGCATCCCTGAGCATCCCTGAGCATCGCACATCCCTGAGCATCGCACATCCCTGAGCGTCCCTGAGCATCGCACATCCCTGAGCATCCCTGAGCATCCCTGAGCGTCCCTGAGCGTCCCTGAGGATCCCGGAGCATCCCTGAGTGTCCCTGAGCGTCCCTGAGCATCCCGGAGCGTCCCTGAGCATCGCACATCCCTGAGCATCCTGGAGCATCCCTGAGTGTCCCTGAGCATCCCTGAGCATCCCGGAGCGTCCCTGAGCATCGCACATCCCTGAGCATCCCTGAGCATCCCTGAGCATCGCACATCCCTGAGCATCCCTGAGCGTCCCTGAGCGTCCCTGAGCATCGCGCGTCCCTGAGCATCCCTGAGCATCCCTGAGCATCCCCGCACGCTCCCAGGCAAAGGCGAAGTGTTTTCCCAGCCTCGCCCCCCAGCCCGGCAGCGATCGCTTCCCTCGGAGCTCCCGAAGGGCAGCGCTGCTCTTACCAGCTTAAAAAACTTCCTCAGGTTCGCCTTGGGGGTTTTGCTCTCCGCCCCTCGCGGTTTCACCTCGGCGGTTTCCGCGCTCCTGCTCTCGTCCCTGTCGGGAGCCGCGGCCTCGGGAGCCACCTCTGCTTTCTCATTGCTCACGGGCTCTGCTTCTTCCGAGGAGTTCTGTGGTTGGGAAGGAGAGCGGAAAAACATTCAGGCTTAATCCGTGAGGAGCTGGTTGCCTTTTTTTTTTTTTTCCTACAATCAAACAGGGCAGAAAAGCATCCTCAGCTTCACTGGTCTCTTCCTGTTGCTTCAGGAATTTAATTAATCCCAATTGAAAAAAAGTAAGTAACAGTTTCAATCCCACCAGCTCATATAAATTAAAGAAATAACCTTTCTTGAGTTGCTGGCTCCCAATCACAAGAATCTAGCTTTGATTACAATTTAAAAAGCATTTAAATGTAATCGCACACAGCAATACATGTCCTGAGGAGATGACACTAAAGTAAAACCAGTAAATATGAGAAAGATCATACCCAGGAATTTGCACACAAAAGCAGAATTAGGATTATTTAAAACACACCATGGACACTATTAATTGCTAAAACCTGGCCCTGGGCACTTCCAGGGATCCAGGGGCAGCCACAGCTGCTCTGGGCACGCTGTGCCAGGGCCTGCCACCCTCAGAGGGAGGAATTCCTTCCCAATCTCCCATCTAAACTTGCTCTGTGTCAGCGTGGAGCCATTCCCCTTGTCCTGTCACTGGTTTATTCTTGTTTGCCACCACATTCGTTTATTTGGACTCTGCCACTTTTATTTTGAACAATGATATTTTCTGTTCCCCTTTTACTTCACAGCAGTTTTTCTGTGTGCTGTTGTCATCTCCCTTTCTGAGCCAATAAAATCCCAATTTATTTGGTCCTTCATACCGAAGCCATCCAATATATTTACTCAGTATTCTATTACACCTTTTAGTTCTGTCATATTTTGAAGTTGCAGGGAACTCCACATCCAGGGAGGGGACTCACCATAGAGTGAGCAGCAGGAGAGATTTTGCTTTGTTCCTGAGTCCCTTTTTGTGGAAGAAACAACATTTTGGGGGTGGGGCAGCGGGGAAAAGAATGATGAGAGAATATATATTTCTTATCCCCTGTTGCCTGAGATGGCTGCAGCACATCCCCGCTTCCCGCGGAATTGCAGATTTAATTTATATTTATGAACAGCTTTGAGATAATCAATCTAGAATCATTTTACTCTGAATCTCTGCCTATTCGCACATCCACATCATCAATTCCCCATCTCTTTGCTGGAAGGAAATGATTCAGTGCCGAGTGGAAACAGTGGCTCAATAAAGCAGAGCTCAGCTCCTGGGACCTCTTCGCTCCGAGGGGCAGGTTGGGATCACTCGGTGCATCCCAAAGGAGTTTTGTCTCTGCAGCTCTGGAATTGGTGGCACAACCAACAAATGCACCCTGGGGCCAAATGCCGACCTCCAAAAAGCACTGTCAGTTAAATGAGGGTTAGTCAGCTATTCAGAGGTTGAGTTGTTTAAAGTATCGGGGATTTTTTGCACATTTCTTCAGGAAATTCTTCTCCAGGACAAGAGGGAATGGCTTCACACTGAAAGAAGGGAAATCGAGGGTGGATATACAGAGGGAATTGCTCCCTGGGAGGGTGGCAGGCCCTGGCACAGGGTGCCCAGAGCAGCTGGGGCTGCCCCTGGATCCCTGGCAGTGCCCAAGGCCAGGTTGGACAGGGCTTGGAGCAGCCTGGGACAGTGGAAGTGTCCCTGCCATGGCAGGGGTGGCACTGGATGGGCTCCAAACCCTTCTGTGATTCCACGTTCTGCTTCACCTGCTAATTAACCAGTGTGCTGTTTGCACATCAGTAAAAAGAGCACGATTTTCCTGAAGTCGCATGGCAGGAGTTGCTTAAAATTCAAGTTTTTTAAGCAAACACATCTGCTTTTAAAGACAGTTCCCAGAGCAGTCTAAATAATGCCGCCTTGATCACCTTCCACCCTGGCCTGGCCTGCTTTGATCAGATAAATGTGAAGCATCATGTTTCTCTGCCCCGATCAGATATCTACAAGGCCTTGAAAGCAGGTTTCCAACACAAATATTGCACATTGCCCACTGCAATTCCTTATTAGTATTCCTCCTGGAAAAAGAAAAACGCTGGCACAGCAAATATTTGAGTAACAGTTCTGAAAATTCTCGTGAAGACTGATCAGGAAATGGGGCAAATACAAAGTGGCTCCCAGCTGAGAAGCTGAATAAGGAATTTTTCATTTTCCCTTTCCATATTTATTCATCTGCAGTCAGAGCAGCAGCATTAACTGCCACGTGTTGACAGGCACTTCATTAGCTGCACTTTGAAGTGAAAGCTCATCAGAAGATGGATATTTAAGAGACTGCCTGGAAAGAGAAGCTGGAGCTGAATCCTGGATCTATTGAGTGTTGTGGTGGCTGTTTGTGAGTTCCAAAGCAAAGCTACTCCTGACTCTGAATTCTCCACCTACTTGAGCTTGGATTCTCTGTCCTAGCAAAAGAACAGTGCACTAAATGTGCCAGAAAAAGAGAAATTCACTGCAGAAAAACCCCACATAATCTTCAAACCAAGCTGAGTTTGAGGCCAACTTTTTGTCTTCTGGTTTTTTGTACATCTCTCCTCATTTTATTTAGTTTCAAGCTGACTGGGTCACCAGGGCCTTTCACCAAAGGAAATATAAAATATTATTCTCTTCCAACTAAAGAAACATCAGCCTTTTACAGGTAAAGGATTCAATGCTCAAACAGACAGAGGGTTTTTTTTAATTCTTAGGACCAAATTCAGTTCTCTACTGCAGAAATTCCCTCCACAAAAGTTGCAAAAACATTTGGTCTCAGCATGATCCCAGACCCAGGGAGTTCTAACCAAGCAGAAAGGAGCTCACTTGACAAAGTTCAGATTTCACAGACTGTTGTAATTCAGGGCATTTGTGTAAATGCTTTAACCAGCCCTTAATATTTTTGGCAGCAACAAAATCTGCTTGGAGTGGTAGAGAATTCCCTACAAAACTTTCTATCCCCTGACATAAGGAGCTGAGGGTGATGTAGGAGAAATTAAACCCAGCATAAACAGCTAACAGGGGTGAAAGACAATTTTGGTATGAGGTTTACACCCTGAGGTGTTTGAGAGCCCAGAACTGAAGATTTTTACAGGGTTAAAGATGCTCAGGGCAGGTACCGAGCCCTCTTTTAGCTCTGAGATTCGGGGAGCTGCTGTGGGCAGAGCCTACACGATACAGTAGTAAAAACATCTATAATAACTTTCATTTGGGTTAAAATTTCATAATCAGAATTTGAAATCTTACCAAAAAGGTATCAGATTAATATTTTAAACTAACCATCACCACTGATTTCTCCCCTACAGGAATGATTTTCACCATTTTTCTGCAAGAAAATTTTCCCTTCTTCCATGTTTTTTCTTCTTTTTTAAAAGACTCTGATACTTCATTATGAAATTACTGAATTCAGACCAGATTTATTGCTGTTTCACACTGGAACTACACACAACAGCCTGCCAGAAGGCCTTTTCTTTCCCCTATTTCATCCTGATGTTCAGCACACATCCTGCTACCCAGCTCTGTTTTCAAATAAGCCGGACCACCAGAGGAGGAGGTTTCTGTAGCAATAACAGCTACAGAAAAAACCTCCCTCTCCCTCTTCTTCCCAACTTTCCTCTCATTCCAAGCACCTGATTCACTCAGTTCCCCAGGAAATTAAGTCCCAAGTGGCCAATGTTTGAAGCTTTGATTATTTTCAAGCACGTTTACTCTGTAAATATCTAAACACCTTCATTTTTTTAAACATAAATAAAATATCCAAACTCTATCTCCAGTGGGAAAACACAGCTACTGAAGCTGCAGGAGCAGCAGCCACTCAGGAACATCTGGGTGCTTGGAAGCAGCAAATTTCTGGGATTTGAGCCTGAGCAGAAGCCCAGACAAGCAGTTATTCAACACGGAGTGACTCAGTAAAGTTTCATACAGCCCTTCTATGAAATGAAATTAAGAATGAATAAACTTCATCTTATGAATCATAAACAGAAACTGTGTTTTTAGAGTTAGTCCTAAATTCAGTTAAAACCTTATTTAACCTGAGGAATAATATATCTTCCCAAGCAATTAAGACTCCAGACTTAAAGCCTGAGCTGCTCTGTCACAGAACACTTTCTGTTGAGTAAGAATAGACCCGGCAGATCCCAGCTTTTCAGACATTTACAGCAAAGAAATGAAACGGGCTTTTGGAGCTTTATCTCTGTTAATGATAAAGTTTGGTGAAGAACGCTGTGGTCTCTGGGGGGTATTTAACAGGAGCGTTGAATTGAGCGAGAATAACATTCCTGATTCCATAAAAACAACCAAAAAACCACCACAGACAAAATCCGTGCCCCTGATGCTGGGCACGCGGGAGCTGCTGCCCATGGTGGGTTTGGCTGCTTCGCTGCACCTTGGAAGGAGCCCCAGACCCGCACGGAGCTGCCCAGCTCCCACAGCCGGTACCTTCTTCCAGAAGAGCTTGCTCAGGGGCAGAGGGGTGGCCGAGCCCTTGTCCTTGGTGCCCTCCCGGGGGGCTTCGCTGGTCACTCCCTGCGGAGGGGCCGCGGCCTCCGGGCCTTTCGGGTTCTGCTTCGCCGGCGGCTCTTGGGAGGGAGGGACATTTCTGTCCGGTTTTACACAGCTAACGGGAGGCTGCTCAGGGCTCTGGGAAAGAAAAGGACACGGATACCGTGGAGAACAAATGCAGCACGCTCAGGATTCCTTGGTGCAGGTGAGCACCACCTCTCCCCCCTCAGCTGCATCCCTGCCCTCCCAGGTGAAGTGACACCTTGAGCAGAGGAAGCAGAAGACACAGCAAACCCAGAACATAAATAAAGAAATTTAAATACTTAGAGACTGAACACACCGGAATTCCCCTTTTCCTGCATTGCCCAGATAATCCTAACCCTCCTACTCACTTTGGTGCTGGTTGTCTGTGGGGTTTCTTTCGCAGCCTGAGGGAAAACAAAACACAAAGATGAGTCTGTCTGAGGCAACGGCAGCACTGCAGTTACACAGGCCAGCAATTGTCTGTGTCACCAATTATTTTATTTTTATTGAATGTGTGTGCAAGTCCCGGCTCCTGCAGCCACGGAAGCTGATCCCTGCGAGAGTGCAGGCTCCTGGAGAGAATTCCAGGTGCCATCCTTGTACCTGCACCAGCCTGGTGCTGCGCTCTTTGGGCTTGCAGTTCTCAACTCGTTCTTTAAAAAAAATATATATTTATATATGTATCCCTATATTGCATACATTCCCGTTCAGCTCAGGTAAATCATGACAGAGAATTTAAAGGTATTAACAGACTTTTCTGTGTCTGCCCGTGCTCACGGACACACCGGAGCCGGGTGTTTTCCATGGGAATCGCACACCGTCAGCAGGGATGTGCTCCCGTCACCTTCCAGCAGGAGGCTTTGGTTTCTGGGATACGAAACGGGCAGAACGTGAACACTCGGAAAGCCAGGGTTTGGAACTCGGGCAGGAGCTGCAGCCCTGCAGGTTCTGGAGGCTGCTTTAACCCACCCACTCACGTTTGTGGATTTCCTTTTGGAAAAACGCTGTTTTCAGTGATGGAACCACAGATTTCCTCAGAATACAGAAAGGCGGGAGGATGCAGGTGAACTCCTCCTTGGCCAGGGATGCGCGCAGGCTCTCCTACCCTCAACCCAGCAGAGCTCGCTCTGCAGAGTCACCTGAGCTTACAGGTGACAAGGACACGCATCAGCCCCAGGCCGAGCCCGGGTTCCACCACAGCAGGTGACGGGGTTTGCAGGGGAGTTGTTCTGCAGGAGCCAAGACCTCTTTGTTGTGGTCAGCTCCGACAAACAACATCCAGAACGGGAGGTGAGAACAAGAGCGAGGATGCCACGGGCTGGCTTCGGCGTTAGTGCTGGAAGTGAGGATTAACCCTCCTCTCCCAAGGAAAAATTCCGTAAATCAGCGCGGTTACACTGCAGAATTAGCATGCAATGAAGGGCAAAGACACACAGATGGGAAGAGCATCACAAGCTGCTTTAAAGTTAGTATTTTGGAACGCAGGAGCCTGAAAAACAATGTTTCTGTTAACTCCCAGCCAATCGAAGCTGGATTCAGGGAGGGAAGTGTATTTTGGAAGACTTGCAGAGAAAGCACTGTCAGAGGAGACAGCAAAGTGTTTAAATACAAATATGTCTATTAAAATGTTAATTTCAAATAAAGGAATTGGTTTTCTATTCATCCAATTCATACAGCATGGAAAGTGCTGCAAATTTAAAGACAGAAATTAAATTTTACTTTTTATTTTTTCCTAGAAGTGGTAACTCCAGGGCCTGCCTGTCCCATCCCTGCTCTGAGCTGAATTCTCACTTTTAATCAGCCTTACAAACAAATTGTTGGCACCATTTTAATCCATCTCCTTGATTCCTAATAGGTCATAAATGATATCTCAGTTCCTGCTTCTGTATTTTGTGTGTGGAAAGAAAACTGAACATGAACGTAGAAACAAGAAAAAGCTATTTTAAAAGCGATATTTGATGAGAAAGACTTTACTGCTGTAAAAACTTACTGCTATTGCATTCCTTCAAGATAACTGTTGTCATTCCAGACAAAAAGCTCTTTACACTTCCATTCAATATTCCAGTGAAATTTCTCACTGCAGCTTATTGCAAGACTAATTGTTTGAACTGAATTTTACCAGGAAGCCCTAACTCGTTATGAACAAGTAATTCCTATTGAAATTTTATTAAAAAATGAAGCTGAGATCTCAAATTTAACTTTTGGCAAGAACTGCACACTTTAATCCATTTGGAATATTATTGTTATTCCTTCAGTGATATGCAGATTACATTTTTTTCCTCAAAAATGAGACAGTGGAAAGAATATTTTCTGTTCTAAAATGTATTAAAGAACAATTTGTGCCCCTCGATTATAAAGCCCCCTACTCACCAGAAATTCCACGTGGGTGGGGAGGGAGCATTAAATATTAATTACGTTCCTCCCCCACTAGAAGGGTCTCTGCTTCTCCATTCTCTGGGCTAAAAAGCTGCAATTCTCTGCTTCCCTGCCATGATTGTCTTCAGAGACCGCAGAAATCCCCAAATACAGAGCTCAAGACCAGCAGTTCTCAGTGATTTTGGGGTTTTAATAAAAAAGCTCATGTCCTCTGAAACAGCCATTTGCTTGAGTGTGCATTTTAAGCACTTTAAAACACCCATCAAACTCAGATATTTTTTTTTCCACTTCAAACTAAACTAGGACTAAAATCAATTTTCTTGTTTGCAGGGAGAAATCCCTGTTCCTGCAGGAAATTCCACGTTCCAACCTCCTCTGTGCCGTATCAGATGCCCCAAAATGCCAACTTTAGCCAAGTTCTGCCGCACATTAATGACATAAAACCTGAAGTGCAGCTGGGCTGAGCTCAAACCTCTCTGAGCGCTTCAGGCTCTGTTCACCTCCACACAACTCATTGTTTGTCAGCAGCTCTCACTTTGTTTTGGGGTTTAGTCTCTGTTAGTAACCGGGCAGGAATCCTTCCAGGAATTGCTCCAGAACCCCGAGCTCACAGAGGGCCCAAGCAGAGGAACGCTGCAGGTGAGGATGCTTTCCATCCCCCCGGGATTTCCAGAGCTCTGCACATCTGGCCAGATGTTGGCAAATAACTCCTCCCTCTCTGCCAGAGCCAGCTGTGATTTCTCGGGGTTCTGCTCCTCCTGGAGCTTCATACCCACCTTGTGCCTAAAGAGTTTGCTAAAGGTGCTGTGCCCCAGCTTGGGGCTCTCTGCCTTCTTTTTCTTGGCTCCCTTGGAGGGGGATTCTGCCGCTGCCTTCGGGCCAGGCTGCGCCCCAGGGCCCTTCTCCGCCTTGGAGCCCTTGTGCACAACAGCAGGTGCAGGTGAGTATTTGTTGCAGGTATTTGCTTTACCAAAGACATCATTCCATCACTCACACACGTGGGATTAAAGGCAAATATTCCCTCTCAGCGCTGGACAAATCATGGGGTTTTTTTCCTGACTGATTGCGCAGCTCTCCTCAGACTTTTTCATACGAGCAGTGAAATAAAAGCCAAGGCAATCCACCTGATTCCAAATTAAACCACGACTTTCCCTCTAAAATCTCCACTAAACTGAAACCTAAATCCCACAAACTTCTGTATTTTCAAGTCATGAAGAAGCAATTTAAGATTTACAATTTTAAAATAGGCAAATAGATAAATCTTTGGAGGAACCTTCTGTCTTTTTATTGCAGCATAACCGGGACTTTAAAATGCTTTATACAATGTATTACTTAGGAAAAGGGCAGTGTGAATATTCATGCCATACACCGCCTAAAATATTTCAAGTTTGCATTAATGTCCATGAAATTAATTAACTAATTAACTGTTCAAGGTCTCAGGCTTTAAAGCAGTGAGATGCCTTTGATTACCTGGCACAAAGGAGGATGTAGGATTATTCCTTACTATTTGTCACAGCAAAATTGACCCTTTTCCCTGCAAAATTCTCATAATTCCCAAACAGAGTGACACGGGACCAGCTCAGGGTCTGCCACAGGAGGGCCAGGTAGGTGATTCGGGGCAGACCTTTTCCAAACACCCTCTTGGTTTGTAGGAGCTGCGCGAGGAGCTGTGACGGGGCTGGTGAAGCGGTGTGGACACGGGAAGGGACAGTCACCGAGGGTGTGCCCGGCTGCTGGCAGCCCTCGTGGCCCAGCAGCTGATTAGAGCCAGAGCCAGCGCTGATAAGAGCCTGATCCTACAAAAAGAGAAGGTTCTTCCCCCCCAGAGGCTGCTGGGCACTGCCCAGGCTCCTCAGGACTGGTCACTGCTCCAAACCTCCCAGAGCTCCAGGAGCGCTCGGACAGCGCTCCCAGGGATGCTCAGGGTGGGATTGTTGGGGGTCTGTGCAGGGCCAGGGGTGGGATGATCCTTTGGATCCCTTCCAGCTCCAGGATATTCCATGATCCTATGATTTGAAGGCACAGCAGCCACCCAACAGCCCCACGGCACTCGGGAAAACGTCACTTAACAAAGCTTTTCCTTTAACACACAAGTTGTTTTTTCAGGAAAAAAAAGTCACCATTATTTCCCAGCAGCCAAAAAATCTGCAGCTTTTCTACCTGGAAGCTGAAAAATTAACCTCTTAAACATATTTCCTTTTAAATCAAGTGCAAATTCCACATCAGGAAGATTGTGAAGGCAAAGGAATTCCAAGGAAAAGAGAACTCCCACTTAATCTCCTGTAAGGAGTTTGCACATCCTGCAAGTCACCTGGATTTGTTTACCCTGCCAGGTGTGACCGCAAACCAAACCCAGCCAGAATATTTGTGTCCAAATTACAGCTCAGCAGCAGTCGCCTGGCACAGGGGCAGGTGACAGAGTCGGGGATGGAAGTGGGATTGTCTCCAGCCAAACCGGATTGTCTCCATCCAAACCGGATTGTCCCCATCCAAACCGGATTGTCTCCAGCCAAACCGGATTGTCTCCATCCAACCCGGATTGTCTCCATCCAAACCGGATTGTCCCCATCCAAACCGGATTGTCCCCATCCAAACCGGATTGTCCCCATCCAAACCGGATTGTCTCCATCCCAACCAGATTGTTCACCAGCCAAACCGGATTGTCCCCATCCAACCCGGATTGTCTCCATCCAACCCGGATTGTCTCCAGCCAAACCGGTTTGTTCTCCAGCCAAACCGGATTGTTCACCAGCTCTGGGAAGGGCTGCCAGTCTCCCTGAGCCAGGGCACTTTAACAACTGCATTTTCTGCACAGCTTGGAAGATCTTTTCCCTGGCTGATGATTTTCAGAGTTATTCAGAATTACTGAGCTAAAATCCCCCATGTACTCACCAAGCTTGCTGCAGAGACTGACCATTGAATAGGACAAAAGAATAAAAAAATAGGAGAAAACCCAAAAATGTTGTGATTTGGGCATGGAAAAAACACTTCCATTTTTAGGGTTTTATTCCTTGTTTCTTAATATAAGTTTCTCAAGGCACAAGGAAAAGTTTTCTATGAGCAAACAGAATTTTTTTGTGGACTCCAAGTTTTCACCGCAGGGACCTGAAGTTTTAGGTCAGGACAAGTCAAAGCAATAACCAAAAGTGTCACCAATCACCTCCAAGCTTGCAGAAAACACAACAGATTCTGATTGTAACAGATGATACAAAGAACTGCACTGTTTAGTCTCATCATCCTTTCCAATTTATCCAGGGAAAAATATTTGAAATTACTTCAAATGATGACATCAGTTGGGGAAAAAAACAACAAAATGAAGAGGAAATCCCTGTGTGAAAAACATCTAATGACCAGTGAACAAGGAATTGCCTACCTTGTCTTCACTTTTGGCTTCAGCTTTGCTTGGAGAGACCTTAAAAGAATTTGAGAAAAAACAGTCACTCAACCCAGCCTTTCAAAAGATTGAAAAGATAAGTTTGAAATCAGCAGGTTTTATTTGCACAAAGGGAAAATACAAATACCGCTTCCCCCAAGTGGGAAAATTTATAGTGCAAATATTTCTTGAGAACCACTCCATGGTTCTAATGGATGGCTAAAATGAAAAATGCCTGGATTGAACATTTACTATTCAAGCTTATAATCAATTAACAAAAATGAACTTTCAGAGGTGGTACAAAATGAATATCAAGGAGAAAGTCTTCGAGACAGTTAAAGATTTGTGAGCATCCATGCAGATGTGGAAGCCTGCAGAGCAGGTGGCACTCGCTTGATCATTTCCCTGTCCCCACACACCTCTCACCTCATCCTCCCACTGCCCGTGACAGAGAATATTTTACATTTATTCAACGTGTCCACAGGGGACTTTTCGAAGCAACTTAAACATAAAGAGCTGGAAAGGAAAGGCAGAACTTACCAGTGTTTTGAGGAAGCTCATGACTGAGCCCTGTGCTGCAGCTGCCTGGGGACTGTCCTGCTCTACCTGTGCCCTCCCAGGTGCTGCAGCAGCCAGGTCCTGCTCACCTGCAGAGTCCTCCCCAAGGTCCTTTTGGTTGCACTCATCTATCTCCTAAAAGAAAAAAAAAGGGGGGGTAGAGATTGCTCAGTGCCAGCTTGCCTGATTTCCAGTGGAATGCAAAAGTGTCTTTTGTGACTTGCTCGGAGTCACAACAGCAATTCCAACCATTCCTGTCCAGCCCACGGCTTCAGAACAATCCAGCATTTATGCCTCTCCTTCCCCTCTTTCCTCAGAGATTCAGCACTTGCTGCTGCTTGGGGAACGTTGTTCTCAGCTACAACAAGCACAAGGCAAGTCCCAAGCTCCACTTTTCTCTTTTCAAAGCTGAATTTGTGAAAAATGGGAGCAAACGCTGAGATTTTGGCCTCTGACAGCTCCGTGTCTGAGTGCACCACACAAAGATCGCTTCTGATTCCTTATTTTGACACACCAGGAATAATCTTATCTATCAAGCACAAACATGGCACACATTAAAAGAAGGAAAAAGGCAACAAATCAAAGTAAATCCTCTTAGCTAGATGGGGCTGCCTCTTGTCTTCATGGAATTACAGTTCCTAGAGCCCCCAAAAGTTTTCCAGTGCTCAAGCACTCACAAATATGTAATATTAAGATACTTGCTTTCTCTTTAGACACTTGAACAAGGGTGTGGTTTTAAAAAAACAGTTCTCGAACCAATTTTGAAGAGTTTGGCACCTCTCACACTGAATTTACCTGCCAGTCTGGCCACCTTGGCCTTGAGCCTGCACAGGTAAACTCAACACGAGCGTTGTGCAGGACAAAGTGACGTCAAGGAGTGTCTAAGTGACATCAAAGGGTTTTTTCCTAACCAGCCCATTATAGCTCAGTGCTTCTTTTAGTGGGGAAAATTAGAATAAAAGTGTTCTAAAGAACCTTTCCCTGTGCTGGGTGCTTAAAAATACCACAATAATTGTATAATATGGATTTCTTTCTGTCACCAGTGGAAGGAATTTACTTTAAATTGTCAGTGCTTATTTTAGTGGGGAAAATTAGAATAAAAGTGTTTTAAAGAACCTTTCTCTGTGCTGGGTGCTTAAAAATACCACAATAATTGTATAATATGGATTTCTTTCTGTCACCAGTGGAAGGAACTGACTTTAAACGCTTTAAAGCTTCAGAGGGATCAGGACAGCGGGGTGTGGGGCGGGCAGGGCCAACAGAACACAGGGAGTTAAAGCAGACACTGAAACGCCAGAAGGGACTTCTGTGTAGCTCTCCACCCACCGAGTTTTCCAGGCTGGCCCAGGAAGCAGCAGAGCGCTGCTGGAATGCTCAGCAGGCTGCTGAGGGGGGTCTCCCACAGCACTCTGTGCAGCTGCCAGGCCCGGAGCGGCCCCGGGGACAATCTGTGCCATGCGGGACACGCGTGGCCACGCCAGCCCAGGGGTGGCATCTGCAGAGCTCCGGTGCCATGGAGAACGCTGGCGCTGCTCCAGGTGTTAAGGGACAAGGGAGGCACGAGGAGGAGGAGGCTGATGTGCTGCTAAACAAAACCAGCTTCCCAGCCCAAGTGCTTGGTGCCATCCAACTCTTTAGAGCTGGATGCTATCAAGAAAAAGAAACCGATTTAATAATTGTTGTCTAAACTCTGGGCAAGCCCAAACGCTGGCTTTGGGGTGCGTTTCGGGAGAGAGCCGCACACAGCTGTTTGCAGCACCTCTGGCTGTCCCAGGACATCTCCCTGACAAAGCCCTGCTGAAGGGAAAGCAGATCCTGAGAACTGGGGCTGTCCCAAAATCCCTGAGCTCCAACTTCACAGCTCGGATGTGCGCCATAACGGCCCTAGGACCCCTCTCTGTGATTCCCAAGCCAAGGCTGCCCTCGGATACAGAGAATCCCCAAAATCTGGCCTTGGAGAGGGGCTGCGATCCATCCTGAGCTCCCACGGGAATATTCCTGCAGGAAGAGCACAGGCTCGGGCCATCAGCATAGAAATCAGGCACGGATAATGCACAGCCCTGCAGGATCACGTTTCCAGAGCCACAAAATCACCACAAAAGCCTCTGTGGCAGCTCCCTGCTCAAAGCCCTGGGGGCAAATAATGAAAGAAACCCCAGGAATAACAGAAGGTCAGTATTAGAAGTTAATAGATGCTATGTAAATGTTCAATTCATGTCTTTGAGAAGCTAAATTTGGGGGTAATAAACACCTTAAATATACTGTAGTTTCAGTTCAGTCATCAGGAAAAAAAAAACCCCAAACATATCAAAAGAATGTATTCCTGCCAGCACTTTTGTCTGCATGAATCATGGCTCAGTGAAACATTTCAGGCATATAATTTATCTTTTCTTTGGCTTACATAGTAAATGCTTCATGAATTCATGAATTCTGCCCTTGTTTTAATTATGCTGCGCTCTGAATGTAGTTTTGTAGACCACAAAAATAAAGAGTGGCTCGGCAAACACAGAATGTTTGTGCAGCTCTTAAGCTACAACTGTGGAGCCTCTCTCTTACTCACCAGCAACGCTGTTTGTTTTGTCTTGGCACTCAGTGCAGGGAAACTTTGCTTTTAGCATTTACAGATACTGCAAGTCATAATCCACAAAGAAAAAAAAAAAGAGAGGGAGAGAAAAAGGAGCTGTTGGCAGCGATATCTTGATTTTTGGTATGATTATTTGGTAACAGTTTGTAGTTTCTACAGTAACAGTAATTAAATTAGGCTTGGTCATTCTCCCATCCTACAGGAGAATTGGAACTTCAGAGGAAACAGAAGGCAACTGTGCTGCAAGGCAGAGCCACAGCCTTTGTTTTAGGGACTGAGTTAAATTTGGCAACATATTGCAGTGTTTAGCTGGTATATTTTCCCCAGAAAAGGTGCTTAACTCCTCCCTGCCCCACCATATATTCCTTCTCATATCTGAAGAATCAAAGGCAAAATTATAGCCCAGAAATTCAAGCATAAGGTTAAGATTCCACTCCCTGTGATCCAGATCTGCCATTTATTTACACCGAGGGACTTGAACCCCGATTTTGGGAGTCCTCAAAGACTTCCATGGTACAGCTTTAAGCACACACCTAAGAGATGCAGTGGCATTTTTGAGAACCAGACCTGTCCTCTGGCAGGTTCCTGGGTTCCAAAAAGCTGCTGGGATCCTGCAGACACTCCCAGAATGACCAAACACCACCCACAGCTCAGCAGTGCCTGAGATTTCCAGGTCATTCCCATCAGGGACCTCCAGGATGTGGACAGGTACAAGGGGACTGCAGCAGAATTCCAAATCAGTAGGAATTAATAAGAAATCCAGGTGTTACTGATACAACAAAGCTTGATCTGGATGAGCAGTGCTTCCCTGTTTGAACTGGGAGAATGATTTAGATTCCCTTCTGTCCCTGATCCTGCTCACCTGAGCTTTCAACAGCACTGTTTGCTCCCAGCAACATTTCACTCTGAATTTTAGTTAAAACTGCTCCAAATTGTCCTTTCCCTTAGACTTTCACACCATTGCTTCAGCAGCACCAGCCGTGACCTTCCCCACTCTGTAAAGTGAAAGCAGTGTCACTGCAGTGAGAGCAAAGTAGGAAATGAGAATTTGGCATCTGCTGGGAAAAGAGACAATCCTTGCAAGCCACGGGGAAGACTTTTTGTGTGTGATAGTCAAAAATATCTGCAGGAATTCGGAGTGTTGAACAGCCTCATTCTAAGAGGCTGCACAGACAAGTGCCAGTGTGCCCTGAATAGAGGATTCATTCCAAATTATCCACCCTGTTCTGCTTAGGTGCTGAATGCCTTTATGGATTCTTCCACTGTGCATCCAGAGCTGTCTGAAACACCACTGATGGGAGCACATCTGAAGGGCGGGGTGAAAAATGCGACTGTTTTGTCTTAAAAATGAACCCTCAGAAAAATATTGCAATGTATAAATTTATACAAGAAACGTGGTCCTCAAATTTGAGAAGGTCTAAGATACAGAAGACAAAGTAGATTAAATATAAAAGAATTTTGGGACAACTTGCAGTGCTGGCAGTGAGTATCTCATGAGTTAAGTTCAACACTACCCAAAGCATCGGTGATCCCAATCTTATTTGTAAGCCTGAGTTGGCCAACACAAGCAGTTGTTATTAAAATGGTATTTACATACAGGTTTTTTTCCCCCTGTTCCTGACATCGGACAGGGTTTCCATTTGATCACCAATCCCTGTATTCCACTTCTCCAGCAGAACTCAGTTACACCATTATTCCCATCCAGGGGATGGGCTTTTTCTGTAGTTAATTACCTGAAAACTAATTTTATAGTGCCTTTGCTGACATCAGACTCGGCAGGAAGTGCAAAATCTAAACTCATATTAACTTTCAGCTCCTTTGACCAGAGTGCTCTTCCAGTTAAGGTCCAGAGTTTCTTATATCACATTCTCGTCCTGTGAAATCATCGCTAATGAACCACTTTTCCTTGACTAAAACATCACAATAAGCTGGAGTACAAAAATTGTTGCTGCATAATATTCCTTATTTTGATGAATAGGGTATCCAGCAGCTATTGCTCAAGGAGTGGGACTGTTTTAAAAAGGGCACAAAACACACCAAAGAACTTTTAGAAAACCACCCGGGGTCAAACTCTAAGGTCCTAAAGCACAAGAAATAATTTTAGTTTCAGGTATTTTTGCTTTCATTTGCATCTGGCAGCTGTTCCTCCTGGCAATTGGAGCTGTGTTGCCCAAACCTTTCAGGGAATGGTAAATTAAATTAAACTGGAGGTCGGTGCCAGGATTTAGTCGGGAGACGGAGCTTCACCCGTTGGCCACAGGTTCCTCTCCCAAGCTCTGTCCAGCCACCCTGGGGTGTTACCTGTAGGCATTTTAAGGGCAACGCGGGTTCCCTCCCACCCCCACACGGAGTTATCCCGCTGCGTTATCACCCCCAAGAGGTTTCACTGGTGGAAATGGAATTAGCGGGTGTTCTGTGGAAGCACTTGCCTTGCCCAGCGAGGCCCCGTTGGGTGCGCCGGCCGCGATGCTCCCGTTGGGAACGTCCAACCCCCGCCTTCCCTCCTGAGGGTCGCCTCGCGTCCTGTCCTTGCCCTTCTCCAGCTTGAAGATCCTGTCGAAGAGGGTCACTTGTCCGGCCTTTGGGGTGGCCACATCCTCTCCCTCAGGTGTCTCCGCGAGCTCGACGTCCTGCAGCGGGGCCTGGCCCAGGTTTTTATGGGTTCTGTCCCCGGGCCCGTGTGCGCCCTCACTCGAGGCTTTGTTCAGCCCGGCGGCATCAAGGCTCGGCGCTCCGGGGGCCGGAGCAGCCGCTGGATCCTCAGAACGCCCTGGTACAGCCCAGGGAAAGGCGAGCACGGAGCGCGGCCTGGCAGCTGGCAGAGCCCTCCTGGCAGCGCTCCCGGGGCTCTGCCCGCCCGCCCGGCCAGCCGGGCTCTGCTCCGTTGTCTCCGCGGAAGAAACGGCCGCATTATCCCGTCCAGCACCCGCCTTGGCATCCGCTGGAACAGAGGGATAAACGGGAATTATCCCACGGAGCACCGTCGCTCGCGGCCACCTCGGGCTGCGAGGAAGCGGCCGCGGGCCGTGCAGGGGCACGCGGGGGCAGCTCGCTCGGGACCCCGGTGCCGCTGCTCATCCCCAGAGCTGCTTTATCTCCCCGGCCACCCCTCGCTGAAATCAGTGCAAATTTTACCCTCTGCAAAACCCCCTCGCAGTGTCAAAGTCAGACACCAGCCCCGTTTGGCACTACCTAGCCCAGAGGACAGAAATTGAAATTAGTGACATGCAAAAAAACAAACCCCCAGTAAAACTCGAGACAGTTATTTATCAATATATTACCCTCTACTCTGGCAAAGCTAAAGAAGCGAAAAGAATGGAAACCACCAGGAACGATCCCATTTCCTGGCTCGCCAAACTCCCAGCAGGGCTGTGCAGTCAGAACTGATTTCACTCATTTTTCCTTGCCTTGCTGCCTGCTCTCCCCAGTGCAGCTCCTACCTGCACTTCTCCATTGCCTGCAGGTTATTTTAAGCCTGTTTTGAACACTGATAAATCACATCCGAGCCAGGTTTCTTGTCCTTACATTTCTGACTCTCTTTACCCACAATCTGTGCCTCGGAATCACATTCCCCTGCCCCCCAAAATTCCCACAAATCATTCCATGTGTACACATGCGGCCATCGCACCTTGGGTGCAAAAAATCTTTCGTTTTAGAAGTGTATTTTATGATTTTATAAAACAATGGCACGTTGATAACGCAGCTGAGGTGAAAATCCCTGGTATGGGATTCACAGACAGGAAAAGGCAGCTCCTGCTTTACAGAAGACAAAAGAAACAAGAGACAAAAGAAAAATAATCTTGCTTGGATCTGTTTTGTGGCTGGGAGGCAGAATCACAGATGATGTGGTTTGAAACCCCAATAAAAAAGGGTCTTGTCAACAGGTAAATCTTACAGCTCCCCCTGAGCTTCAGCTTCTCTTCCCTCCTTGGACTGGAATATGGATCTGATTTCCCTGTCAATCTTCACCACATTTCAAGGATGAATTTAGATGTATTTAATTATAACTGTGAAAAACTGACAGCCTCAAACAGACTTGGTGAATTAGAACAGGAAAATTGTCAGCTTCAATGCAAAATTGAAATTATTTCAAATTATAATTGTAATAGTCTAGTCAATATTATGCCTTTCACGTTTTCCTTTAAGAGAAAGAAAACCCTAGATACCCAACAAACCTGACTGAAACACGTCTTCCACACAGCACAGGCCTTCGTGTAAAATTCTTTAAGATTAGGAAAACAGAACAATTTTAGATCACAGCTTTCAAAGCTACCCCTTGGGTTTTCACAGCCAAATTACCCCAGCTTCCCAAGGATTCTGGATAACCCCACCAACCATCAGCAGGTCCTGGGCTGACGTGTCTGTATCCATCAGATTGTTCTCCTGTGGCAGCACCCAGGGATCCTGGGCACATCCCTGGGAACACCCAGCAGCAGAACAGAGCCCAGTGCCCAGCCAGGAGATTCTTTTTTCCACAGCCTTAAATTCCATGGCTGAGCGTCCCCACTGGACCCTGCACCGCAGCCCAGGCTGGTCCTGACGAGCAGGAAGTGGGTGTTTCCATAAGCCCAAGGATCATGGAATGGTTTGGGTTGGGAGGGACCTTGGGGACCATCCCACCCCACCCCTGCCATGGCAGGGACACTTCCACTGCCCCAGGTGCTCCAAGGCCCATCCAGCCTGTCCCTGGGCACTGCCAGGGATCCAGGGGCCTCCCCTCCCGCCCAGGGAAGGATTTTTCCCTAATATCCAATCTAAACCACCTCCCTGTCCATTTGAAGCCATTCCCCTTTGTCCTGTCTCTCCATCCCTTGTCCAGACTCTCTCTCCATCCTTCCTGCAGCTCCTCCAGGCACTGCAAGGCCACAATGAGGTCACCCCAAAGCTTCTCCTCCCCAGGCTGAACAATCCCAGCTCTCCCAGCAGAGCTGCTCCATGCCTCTGCCCATCCTGGTGCCTCCTCTGGCCTGGCTCCAGCAGCTCCAGGTCCCTCCCGTACGGGGGATGCAGTGGGGCAGAGCTGCCACGTGCCAGAATCACCTCAAGGGACTCCACCCAAATATCTGCCGGCAGCAGAGGCACAGCTGACACGGGCAGGGTGTGCTGACAGCACCCCACAGCTGCCTCCAGCACCCCGCAGCTGCCAGGACCTGGCTCCCAACTCCTCCACCCGGATCATTTTTAATGTGCCTTTCGCTCCCTCTTCGTGTTTTGGGCAGAGTGGCCAGAGCCCCTCTGCACAACCTGTTCTGGCAGGCAAAGAGACTTCCAGTTTCTTCCCCTGGATTCTCTCTGCTGCTGTTCCTGGGAGGAAGCAGCTCCACTGGGAAAAATCCTTGGCCAGCAACATCCTCCTGCGATATTTCATGAGCACCTATTTCAATTTCAATGTCCTGACAGGCAAAGCAAAAGCACAAATTACCAGCTACTCCAGCTATTCAGGTACTCAGCTGGGGCCACAAAGGATCAGTTGTAGTTTCCTGAGCCTTCTGTAGTAATGTTTGAAAAACAACTTCTAATTATAGCTGGAAACTTGGGAAGGAAGCAAAAATCAAAACCCTTTCCTCAGCTAAAGAAAGGAGAAACAATATCCATTGGAAAATAATTGTAATAGATGCTGAACTTCTGCTTTGTGTAACAGATAACAAATGAACTTCAGGAAAACTGGCTTCGGCATAAAAATAGGGATATAAGCTCAGCATTAAGAAAACCAGCTAGACAAGTAGCAGCTCATGAACCTATGGAGCTCCTTTTATCTCGAATTATCATGGAAGGAATGGAAGCCCTGGAAAATGTCACTGCCATGGGCTCTGCTGTGTGTGTGTTGTGTCAGGACAGCTCCAGCTGCTCCAAGGAAATTCTGCTCAGACAGGGGGAGAGCAGATCCCATCACCAGTGGGACACTGCCGGGCTGGGCTGGGCTGCACTGAACAGGCGCAGCAAACTGAGGGAGAAAAGCTTTGAAACCCCAGTATCTGGGTGAAAAGTGCGTGATGTTTTTGTTTATAGAGACACAGAAGTGCCATTTCCCCCCTATTTATTCCTCAATCCAGAGGCAGAATCACAAAGATAAGCAAAACCCCCCAAATTCTAGGCCAGGTCTGAGAGCAGATCAAAGCTGCTCTTTGTGACTGAGATTAAAAGCTGCTCTGAAATGAAAATCAATACACAATTTACAGCACTGCTGGGACTCTGCATTTCAGGCTGCTCCTGCACAGGCATTTGCCTTTCAACTCCTTAACAAAAGACAGTCACACTCCAGAAGATTTGTCTCTCTTTCCCCTTCCCTTCATCAGGGTGTGTTAAAAAGGAAATTTTGTGGCTACACAAAGTCCCTCTTCTGTAAGAGCACACTCAAGGAGGTTTTTTTTTTTCTGGAATTTGGCAGATTCGGCCAACACTTTTTTCCTTAAGAAAAACTGTATAGAAAAGAGCAATGATTAATGCAGTATTACAGAATTATGGAAAGGTTTGGGTTGGAAAGGACCTTAAAGCTCATCTCATTCCTCTATTTTGATTACAAGCCAAACAAACAAATATTTTGCTTAGCCATGGAATTAGAGTCACACAGCGCTTTTTCTCCCCTGGTGTTCAGATAATCGTGGAGAAAATAGATTTTAATGGCCATGAAGAAACCATTAAGGGCTACAAGGCAACATTTGGCACCAAGAATGCCATCAGTGCAGGCCAGCACAGGGTACAAGAGCCCTGAATGAATTACTGCAGCAAATACCAATCCAGAATACAACATTCCTCCTTTAAAAAAAGCAAGGCCACACTCATATCCTTTTGCCCTCTTGCTCCACTATTCCACGCAAATAAAGTTTATGCCTCGAGAATCATCCTGTTTCAGTAATTTAACTTGCATTGTTGTTTACCTACGGATCTCCTGAAATGAATGGAAAGAGGGGCAGAGCAGCCAGCAGCAAGAATAGCAACGAGCATTGCCTGGAAACATACCTGAAATATTTCATATTTCAGTCCTTACAGGCACACAGAGCTGCTGCAGTCAGAGTTTCTGTCGGGTTCTGGCTGCTAGCAGAATTTCCCGAATGGGATTTATCCTCTGGACAAAGGAGCTGCATCTTCACTCAACTTTCACCCTTTGTAATCTTTTCAGCTCCTTTGTAATTCTTTTTTAGGAGCAGGTCGTTGTTTGAATCTGCGTGGAATTACCACCCAAACCACGTGGAATTGTTCCCGTTTTGTCCTCCTGCTGCATTTCTGCTCTGTGTAGTGCAAATCAGAGACAAAACTTCCAGTTCTGGCCTTCCCCACCTTCACCTGTTGCTCACCAAGTGCTTTTATTACTGAAAGTACAAAAAGCTTCCCTCTTTTCAACTCTGGCTCCCCCCAGAATCCTCACTTTAGGCCCCCAAAATGCTATTTATTGCAGTATTTCACTTTAGAAATACTACCAACTATGTTTTCTGTAGTAATAACTTCTATCACTTTTATTGCTCCAAGACCTGGATTACATTGCACAAACATGGAGATTTCACTTGTATCTCAATGTTTTAAACTGCTTTTCAAACAGGACAGAAGTTAAAATACAAGAAACATCGACATAGAACCGTCTAATTTTTCAACTTGCTACTTAAACTGATTTAGCAATTACATTAATTAGATAATCCATTTAAGCAAAACAGTCCCATATGCTTCATTTTACATATGAGGAGCAAAATGTACGTGTATTTTCTAGGTCTTCGGGCAGTGTAAATCATCTGGCTTTTATTTCCTCCTCAGAACTCTGCTGGTTTACACCAGAAAAACCACACAGAGAGAGGTTTTGCTGGTAGGCAACTGCTCAGAGTGATCTATAGGGGAAATGCACTGGGAAATTTGGGCCAAGGAACAGGGACTGAGCAGTTATCAGAACCATCTGCATATCCCCACAGCAGCCTTTGATTATTTTTACCTAAATTTAGATTTTTCAAGTGCCTGTGACAGACTGAGAGGGTTCTCTTAACAATGAATCAAAGTGGTTTTCTCACCATTGAATGATGAGGTGTTTTCTTTCCTTATAAAGATCGCAGAGGAATCGTTGGGTTTTGTTTATTCTGAAAATGGAAGAAGCTGCAGTGGAAATGAGCGTGGCTGAGTGTCAGAGCTGTGAACAGGAGCGGGGCTGCTGCTCAGAACGGCTCCAGAGCCAAGCAGGGCTGCAAGAAGGAGCTAAGGAGGTGTGAAAAGCAAGGAGAGCCACGTGCCTGTGGAGGAGAGCAACTGCCCTTGAATATGCGGAGATAACTTCTCAAAACTACTTGGAAACGGCTTTTTTATGCTCAGGCCACGTAGTTCACAGCAGGATTCTGAGGTGGCAGAACTGGAGTTGGGGCTCAGGGGCCACCTGGCCACTGGGAGGTCACCTGCAAACCCAGTCCCCTCTGACCACACCCAGACTGGGCTGAACTGGGATTAACTCACCGAACAGTGCTTCACTCACACCCCCATCACCCGTTCTACACTGGCAGTTTGTCCGTCAAAAGGACAGGTTTTATTTAATTAACGTGCACCAAGGAATAAATGACCGTGCTTTACCTCTAGAATTCAAGCTCAGAGGCTGACACAGCTAAATTTTGTTATGAAGCTCTCACTGCAGAGTTTAGATGGACCCTGCTCCCTTCAGGAAGGGCTTCAACCTCCCAAATGAGAGCAAGGCAGGTTCCTGTACGTTAAATACTCACTAAGGGCGAGCTCAGGATCAGAAGGGGCCAAACATCATCCTGATTTAACAGCTTCACTGCAGCTTTGATGCCTGCCACTTCATGGTGCTTCTGCCAGCCAATCACTATTTTTAAATGAAAAACTAGACAGAAAAAGATTTCCCTATATATATTTAATAGTTAATAAATAACTGCTCTGTATTTCTGAAGTCAAAGCAATGCCCCTGTTCGAAAACACAGGACCAGAAAACAGAGAATAGGATGGAAATGGTCAGATGAATAAGGGTTCTATCAGGAATAAGGCATTTCTACAATTTCAGGTTGTTAGAAATTGCTGCTGAAGAGATCAGAAATATGAGTTCATATAAAAAAGACTTTATAATCCTGTGGATAACAACATGCAGCCAGGACATGGAATTTTTAGCCCTTTCCAACACATGAATTACTCTCTTCTTGTAAAACCTTTCCTTGTGCCCCCCACCAACCCCAAAGCTCCCTAAGAGTCCATAATCCCCCTGCACTGGTGCCACTGCTGCATGATGTTCTTACCAAGAGCCTAAATTTGGGCTCCTTGCAGCAGCAGTTCCCCCAAGGCTTGCTGGAGACACAAATTCCACCGGGAATTCCCCCAGAGCCTGGGCAGAGTTTGTCACAAACCCGGCAGGGACCAGCACTGAACCACCCCTGCCTGAGGATGCTTCACACAAACCCCTTCTCTCTGTAAATCCGCTTTTTGGGGGCCAGAGGCAGAATGAAATTCCCAGAATGATTAGCCAGCGTCCAGAGAACTTTGGAAAGAATTCCTCATTTTTCTCTTTGTCGTATTTAAACTTTCTGGCTTCTGTAGAACCACATTTATGAGCACGAGCTGAAACGTGGGCTCGCCCCCTAATTCAAAGCCATGCATTAATATTTCTTGTTCCCTCAGTGCAAACCTCCCCCAGGGCACTTCCAGCCCCCTTTCCAGGCCATACCTTCAGCGTTCACTGCCAGGGGAGGGTTCTGAGCA
Organism: Callaeas wilsoni; assembly: GCA_013398955.1. NCBI lineage: Eukaryota > Metazoa > Chordata > Aves > Passeriformes > Callaeidae > Callaeas > Callaeas wilsoni. The sequence continues at coordinate 39,450 of VWPU01008008.1, read as the reverse complement.
AACACCACAGATCCGTTTTTAATAGTGCCAGGAGACTCAGAGAGAGGCTGAAATAACAAATAGCAGAGGTTTTAGGCTATCGGGGGGTTGAAAATTGCACTGGCAGCAGCCAGGGGGGCTGAGAGTGGGGTGGCTCACCTGGTAACTCTTCACTGTGCAGGTGTTGTCATCCTCAGCTTCCTCTGGCACACTCAGAGTATTCCCCATAGCTCCTGTGAGGTGGAGGAGACAAAAACCCCAAATAACCCTTTCTCTGTCATTAACATGAACTCACTGCCTAATTCTAATGAAGAGGCAGCCAATGGGGACAGGCCGTTAAAATCCCTTGGAAGCCCCACCTGCCTCCCCAGAGGCACCTGCCCCGTCCTCAGCCTGCCCCAACCAGTCTGACCCAAAGCCATTGTGCTCAGGGCTCACAGCTGCTCCCCAAAAACGGCACAAACCAACAACCTTTTCTTGCTCGTGGAGGCAAACTGGCTGCAGTCACACCTGCAGCATTCCTCGGGGCTCAGGAGAGAGCAGCATGGAGTTAGCAGCAGAAAAAGGCTAAAATCTGTGCAGAAATTACAGCAGCTCATGTATTTTTGTTTGGTTTTTAGTTAATAAAAAGCAGAGAGAAGGAGAAGAGGCAGCATGGAAAGGCATCCTGTGTACAAGTTCACATAAATCTTCTGGGGGTTTTATTTTTATTTTCCCCTTAATTTAAAATACATTTATGTACTCTCTGAGCTTGCCGAGTAAATTCTTTGGGACAAAACACTCCCTGAAAAAACCTGGTGGAAGGGCAAAGCAGACCCAAGTCAAGAGGGGAGTTCCGATTGACTTAGGATTTAAATGTGCATTTGCTGTTCAAAGTACCCAAATAAACAAGGAGGGGAAAGTCTCCTGAGCCACGCCTGGAGAGAGGGAGGTGCCCAAAGAGAGGAGGGCTGGAGCTGTGCTCGTCCTTTGGGATGTCCTGCACAGCCACCACGGCTACCCAATTTATTACTGCTCTGCTTCCTGCCTGTGTGGATCAGTGAAGCTGCAAAGAAGGGAGGGGAACAGCTCCTTTAAATAAATGATATTAAATTTTAATTGAATAACCTCTGCTGCCAGAGAGCAAAAGGAAAACAGTAGTTTCAGTAAATCACATTCCCTAGGACTGGAATGGGAGAGTGGGGTCGGCTCTCAGCCACAGCCCACGGGTCTGCTCTAATTGCTGAGGTATTTCACGGGGATTTTATCTCCCCAGCTGATATTCCCAGGATAAATCAGAAGTTCTGATCTGGGGTGGAAAACAGCCAGTGCCTGGCCGTGGATGCACAAAGGCCTCTCTTGTCCTTGCTCTGTGATTCTGCTTCCTGGCAACTTCCAGGGTGATCCTACGGCAAGAGATGAAAACAAGATTCGGACCCCACTGCTCGGTCTCGATAGTAAATTTGGTGTCTGCTGGAATCTGGGGGATTTGCCTTTGTTCTGCATTCCCAAGGCCTGGTTTGTGCCAGGAGACAGCTCAGGCAGAGCATGGAACATTTGCAGGTTTGCTTCCTTTCTCACACGTAAAATCTGCACGGGGAGAGAGAAGCAAATCCCTCTCTTTTTTTTTTTTAAATTTCAGCAGTGATTTGTTGCTGGTTCTCAGCCCCTCCAGCTTCCTGTTGATGCAGATTTCCTCACATCAAGAGTTTTCTGGAGCTGATGCGGAGCAGGGACCACAGGCTCTGATCTCTGGCAGATTTTGCTCCAGGAGAGCTCAGCCATTTCCTAAAATCAAGTTTATAATTCTCACTGAAATAAAACACACACAGTGGCCATTTGGAATTTCAAAATATTTTCACTCACAAGAACTCTCTCAATGAAAGATGGAGAGGAACGGGAGAGGGTTTTTTTGGTAAAAATGAGAAAACTTGCTACACGATCCTAAACGTGATCCCAAACCACCAAACTCCATTCTCCACTGTGCACATGGAACAGAGCAGCTCTGGCTGCTCCATCCCTGGCAGTGCCCAAGGCCAGGCTGGACGGGAACATTGGAGCAACCTGGGACAGTGGAAGGTGTCCCTGCCATGGCAGGGGTGGCACTGGCTGGGATTTAAGGTCCCTCCTCCCCAAACCACCGTACGATCTATAAAACAGACACGTACGCTACTTCTGCCCCGTTTTAGAGAAAAATGACAGGTCACTGCCACCTACAGACAAACCCGAGCAGCAGCGGCAGCGATGGCACGCACACGTGAATGGAATCCCGCTGGCAGCGTTCCGAGCCGCGGGGCAGGGCAGGGGATGCCACAGCTCTGCCCCTCTGCCCGCACGGCTCCGGCTCGCTGCTGCAGAGCCCCTGGCACCCGATTGCCCCGAGCGTGGCTGCGGAGCTGTGCGAACCAACAGCTCCAGCTCTGGCGCTCCCACGGAATGCTGCTGCTTTTCCCACAGTGCTCAGGCCTCCGTTTGGATGATCAGATCCGTTTCTCTCCCATTTGATATGCCCTGTTGGCGTGGGGTGATTCTGTATTCCCCATCGCCTGCTGGAAGGTTTTTTTGTGCCTTTGGACTGCAGCTGGGAGGACTCTTCGGGGCGGCTCGCTTCACCTTGCGGCCGGAATGTTCACTTATTTTTACCTAGCTGGAGACTACTTTTTTCCCCTCTGCTAGTATCGGAGGAGAGGGGGGTTGCTCACAACCCTTTCTTTTCAGCTGTCGGCTGGAGAGGGACAGAGATCTGCCTCAGCAGCTTCTGCTCCTTCTTGGACGGTTTTTCGGCTCGTTTCATTCATCCGAGAGCAGCTCACCATCTCCGGGACGCCTGGTTGGGACCCCTCGACCCGGCAGGGCCCGGCTGGGCTTTGGGCCTTGGAGAGGATTGCGGGAGGCCCACCGACCTCCACCTCTGGGAAGGGAGGGGGAACTCGCTTTGTTAAATAAACAGGGTTTGTGTCACTCTCGTTTGAGAAGTTCCTTTCCCGAACCCGTGAGGGAGGGGCTGCCGGGACATTTGTGTCCAAAATGGCACACCTGTCTTGAAGCTGGAGTTATTCCGTGTGAAGGCAAAGAGGTGTTCTGGAAAATAAAGGGGCTCTCGCGGTGTGTTTGTGAATCAGATAATCACGGAATTGCGGAAGAATTTGGTTGGAAGGGCCCTCTGGAGATCAGCCAGTCCAGCCCCTGCCCAGGCAGGTCACCTGGAGCAGGTGACACAGGAACTCATCCAGCTGGGTTTGGGATGTGTCCAGAGAGGGAGATCCACCCCCTCCCTGGAGCTGTTCCAGGGCTCTGTGGGAAGAAGTTCTTCCTCACATTGTGAGAGAAAACGTGACAACTTTTATTGGGACAAGATAAATTTCAAGGACTGACAGGGGGAAAGAGATGATTCTGATACAAGAACATTCTTCAGAATGAGAAGAAAGCCCTTGGAAGTCAGGAGGAGCTGGAGAAATTCCCATCCTTACGCTTCCTTTCTAGGTACAGGTTTTTCGCTAAGTTCCAAGGATATTGTCCTCGTGGGGGGCTCCCTCAGGCCAGCTGGAACGCAGCCCAGCTGGTTCCAAAAGGAACATGAACTACCAGCTTCTACAGCTCTGAAACAATCCCCTTCCCAAATTACGCTCCACTGCTTCCATTGTAATGCAGGAAATAATTCAAAAGAAAGAAAAATGTATTTTTAATTGGTTTAAATGTTATGTGAACCTTAGTGTGCCAAGTTCAAGGCTTGGGAAAATCCTCCTTTTTCTATCTCTCTCAAAAATCGTTGGTTTGGTCCCAGCAGAATGGTAAAAGCTTTGAAACTATGAGAGGAAATTACAGCAAAATCTGTGATCTGCTGTGTACTCTGGCTAAAGGCAGCCAAGCCTCACCTTCCTGATGTATTGGCCAGCCTGGACTATTGCAATCACCTGCGTCTATTAATGCCGAAAGTCCACAATTCGTTCCTCACTGAAGCTTGCCATATGTCGCATTTAAACATCAGAGGAAATTATCAATTTTCCTGCCCCTTGGGCTCCAGGTGAGCTTGAGGACATGGCCATATCCAGGTGGAAAAGCAGAATTGCCTGCTCTGATTGATGTGGAGCGAAGAAAGGACTGATAATAGGACAGAGATTTAAAAAGTCTGCTTACCTTGAGCGCAGCTCTGCCGTGTCCTGCAGGGAGAGGCACCTCAGCCACGTGCTGGGAATGAGGAAAGCAGGGCCAGGTGGCTCCGAGCCCGGGCAGAGGCTGAGGAGGAGCAGTGGGCACACAATGGACAGCGGGAAGGGACAGGAGGAGGAAGGCTTGGGGTGAGTCAGCTACAGCAAACAAGAAACACCCAAGAACACCTTGAATCCAGCCTGGCAGGGGCTGGGCGAGCAGGACATGCTGAGTTACAGTCCTTCAGGCTCTTGGGACGGTTTTATACAATTCTTTCGGCCACTCCACGCTGCAGCCAAGTGGGAAAAGCAGAATAGTTTAAACATTCACGCCCTGGGCTCTCAGGGAGGGGACAGTTCCACAGTGCCACGAGGTGAACAAGCCCAGCCTGGCTGGGGGAAAGGCTCTGCCACAAAGCTGAGCTTTCTGTGCTGCTGCCCTCCTGCAGGAAAAGCCAGGGCAGGTGCTTTAAAGCCCAAAATAAAGAAAACAAGACTTGCAGGAGCTTCCAAGATCCTTGAGCAGGAGAGCACAGGCAGGACCGCTGGAGCAGAGGAGCAAAAAGCAAACGCAAAAAATGCAAAAAATGCTGTTGCAAAAGCAAAACCCAGGAAAAGCCAAAGCAGCAGCAGCAGCAGAGCTGCTCATTAGGGAAGGATATGAAGGAGAGGAAGGAGTTACCTGGGGGAGAGGGGCCGGGACAGCCTCTGGGAGCTGGAGCTGGTCCAGGTGAGGTGCTGCTCACCCAGCCCCGACAGCTCTGTCCCCGTCCCAGTCCCTGTCCCTGTCCCAGTCCCAGTCCCTGCTCTGCCCCCACAGTCAGCCCAGGGAGTGCTCACAAACACTGGGTGCAAACACAGCCAGGGTGGAGCAGCCCCGTGCACCTCCCCAGCCCTCTCCAGGTGTTTTCTGTTCTAAGCTCTCTGGCCACCCAAACCTGCTCCAAGGCACTCCTGGCTCCGTGGCTCGGGGGCAGCCCCTCACCACGCTGGTTTTTGGGAACGGTGACATTGTGCTGGACACCTACAAACCCCTTCCCAACACGAACTCTTCCCAAAACCCAAGTTCTTTTACTGGCAGGACCGTTTGCTGTAGTCAGCGTGGCGCCTCATCCCCTCCCAGAGAGTGCAGACTGACTAAGTGCTGATATTTTAAAGCCATTGTCACCATCTGCTGCTCCCTCAGGTGAGTCACCGAGCCCACGCTCACACTGGGGGTGTCTGCAGCAAGCAGAGCTTTTTGTTCTGAATTTTCACAGGATCTCCGTCAATAAAACCTGGCTTTGGAAAGTGAGGTTTCCACAGGCAGTCAAAACACCAAGAAAAACTTCTTTATTTTACGGTTTGAAAGGAACACCATCCTGGGATCTCTTTCCCGACTGGCTTGCTTGCATCATCCAGCTGGCACTTTTATTTCGGCATTACTTTATGGGTTTGGGTATAATTCTGTTATTCACCATGACAAAGAGAGGACAACAGACCTGTCACAAGGGTTGTGCTGGCTGTGGAGCGTGTCAGGTGTTTCAGGGGAGGATGGGGAACCTGCAAGGATGGGAACGGAGCTGGACCCTGCATCCAGCACCTCAGCAGTGCGTGGGAAGGGAGGGGATATCCCGATTCCCTCGTCTCTGCCAGCACTGGGTCAAGGCAGGGGATATCCCGATTCCCTCGTCTCTGCCAGCACTGGGTCAAGGCAGGGGATATCCCGATTCCCTCGTCTCTGCCAGCACTGGGTCAAGGCAGGGGATATCCCGATTCCCTCGTCTCTGCCAGCACTGGGTCAAGGCAGGGGATATCCCGATTCCCTCGTCTCTGCCAGCACTGGGTCAAGGCAGGGGATATCCCGATTCCCTCGTCTCTGCCAGCACTGGGTCAAGGCAGGGGATATCCCGATTCCCTCGTCTCTGCCAGCACTGGGTCAAGGCAGGGGATATCCCGATTCCCTCGTCTCTGCCAGCACTGGGTCAAGGCAGGGGATATCCCGATTCCCTCGTCTCTGCCAGCACTGGGTCAAGGCAGGGGATATCCCGATTCCCTCGTCTCTGCCAGCACTGGGTCAAGGCAGGGGATATCCCGATTCCCTCGTCTCTGCCAGCACTGGGTCAAGGCAGGGGATATCCCGATTCCCTCGTCTCTGCCAGCACTGGGTCAAGGCAGGGGATATCCTGATTCCCTCGTTTCTTCCAGCACTGGGTCAAGGCAGGGAATATCCCGATTCCCTCGTTCCTTCCAGCACTGGATCAAAGGAGGGGATATCCCAATTCCCTTGTTTCTTCCAGCACTGGGTCAAGGCAGGGGATATCCCGATTCCCTCGTTCCTTCCAGCACTGGGTCAAGGCAGGGGATATCCCGATTCCCTCGTTCCTTCCAGCACTGGGTCAAGGCAGGGGATATCCCGATTCCCTCATTTCTTCCAGCACTGGGTCAAGGCAGGGGATATCCCGATTCCCTCGTTTCTTCCAGCACTGGGTCAAGCATCTTCATCGTTTTCTTCTTGGTGTAAATCCTTGTCTGCTACAAGCTCAGATGAGATCCCACAATTTCAGTCTCAAGATCCCATCCAGAGACAGAAGATGCTTTGGGAATGGGCTCTGGGTGGGTGGTGCTGGGAACAGAGCTTACCCTGGGCTGAGGCACAAAATCCCAGCCTGGCTGTGAAACCACTCACCCATGCAATAGTCCTGGAATAACTGTACTTTTTATTTTTATTTTTTGGTCTTCCTCCTTGGGTTAAAACATTATCGTGAAGCGATTTTGAAATGCAAGATGTAAATATTTAATTGCAGAAATGCTTCATTTCTGTAAGAAAAATGTCATTAAATTCACTGTGTTTGCACCATATTTTGCCTTCTGTGGGTCTATTTGCTCCTTAAATGTCTTCAAATTCAGCTTTAAAGTATTAATATTCATCATGAAGAAAGTAATTTGCATTATCATATCCTTCACCTGTGACTATAAGAATAACAGTGCTCCTTTTCCTCAAAAAAAGGCTTTTCCTTGAACCGAGCCATCCCAGTGAGGTTTATCCTGATTAATTTTTCCCAGTTGTGTGGACAATTAACCATCCATACTTTGAGGTGCCTTTCAACCCTTTAATATTCTTTTCCAGTCATTTCAAAGCCATCCCATGTTTTCATCAAGGACAGACCAGAGGGGCACACGGTGAGTTTTGGTTTGCCTCAACTTGGGAATTATTAGCTGGGTGGCAGCCACAGAAAATCTTCTCCAAAGCACAGGAAACTGTGCTGCTTTCATGATTTTTCAGTGCTCAAAATGCTATTTTTTCTCTCTAAAAATCTCCAATGGAGCTGTCACCAAATAAATCTTCCTCCCCTGCAGGAAATGCTCAGCTCGTGCATCTGACAGCTGCACAAAACTTCCTGTTCGTTAATGGCACAGAGCTCCCAACAATTATAAATGATTAACCAGCTTCTTTTATTACTGTCCAGAACGAGAGCCAAGAGCATTCAAATATTGACAGTCGAGGAGCAGATGACTCCTGGTCTATATTTGCATCTGCTTTTGCCACACATGGTCTTGAGAGGGGCTGATGCGTGGATTTAAGGTGAGGGTTTCCATCTGGCTGCTGCTGTCAGGTTTATTCAGCAGAGCACGAGGGATGAGCAGCAAAACCGCCTTGGCAGCACGAGAAAGGGAGGACAGAAGGAACCTGCAGGGGAACAGCTGGGCAAAAAGGAAAGTAAGGCATAACTCCAGTGGAATTCTGACAGTTTGGGACAAAATATAAATGAAGTTTTGACTCAGCTCTGCTGCTTCACTCCCGAGAGGATGGATGGAGGGAATCACAGATCCTTTCAGATGAGAGAGGCTAGCATTTGCATGAATTGCTGGATCCTGGATGCCAGGCAGGGAGAGCTGTGGGAGTCACCTGAATCCCAGAGCCAGCCCAGCCCCGGGGCCTCTGACATCCACGGGGTCTGGTCGTTCCCATGGAACCCGCATTCCTGAAGCACTCCAAGTGACACCTCTGAGCTTCACACTGCCACTTCAATACAAGTAGGTTCCCAAAAAATCAGAGGCAGTGACTGATGCTGTTACACATCTGGGGCTTCTACATCTGGCAGACCCCAAAACAAGGTGCTGGCACTCCTAAATTCCTGATACCCATTATGAAATCCGTAATCCTTGGGACAGACGTGCTGGAAAGCTGGTGCAGAGGTAAAGTCATCCCCATCACCCCAGGACCACAAACTTCCCCCTCTTTGAGGGAGCAGGTGCTGCTTTGAACCGAAAAAGGAAAGCACATCTGAACTCCTGTTCCTGCAAACCTGAAAAGCCTGGCTCGGAGTTCCAGGGAAAACTGTTTCTGCTTAAGTTCTGCTTAAGTTCTAAGCTTTATTGGATCTGGCTCCTTTACAGTTGGTGATTCCTGGTGGTTGCCCCAGAGTTATGTTTTCAGCAGGTCGGATTTCCCCGCTGGCTCTTACAGAGTTCCCATTAACGGTTGGATCTGTCTTGTATTTCACCAGTGTGGTCTGACCGGGCAATGAAAAGGAGAGAATAATTGCTCCAGTGCGGGAGCTCGGGGGAAGCAGCATCATCCCTAATTATTACCACGCTTCCCCTGGCTCTCAGCAGGCCCTGGCGAGGCTGCAGCCTGTTCCTGTGGCCTGGCCCTGCAGCAGCCCCCCCAAACCCAGAGGAACCCCCGCAGACCCACGCTGGTGTGGGAGCAGCCTCTGGCTCACACCCTGCAGCTGGTGCTCGGTGGGAAACGTTCCCTCACTCTGCTTCCCGGAGAGAGCCTGAACAGCCTTCTGCAAGCGCTGTCTCAGCCCCGAGTCTCTGCAGGCTGAGAGTCACAGCGCTGATGTAGGAAGGGAGCTGCTAATCTCTGATTGTCTCTTCTTCCCCCATCACAAAAATCCCCCAGGTTCCTGCCGCCACTATTCTTTTATTTTTAAAGAGGGAGAATTACAGACTCTACACCAGCTATTTCTCCATGTGGGAGCTTCTAGGACAGATAAAAGGTTCCTGTGTCAGGATTGAGACAGAGAGTTATTGTAGACGTGGTGCCTCAGTGGGTGGAACAGGCATTTGAACCACAATTATTCTCCTGTATGAGCATTTTATGTCTCTATCAAATATGCGGCGATGATAACAATACTATGTTAAATATTCACTTCCTTCATGCAGCTTCTGCACAGGCTGGGTCACGACTTTCCCCAGCTGCCTCAGCTTCGAAGCCCCCTGGCCCTGGTTTCCCATCAGTGCTTCACCCTTCCCCTTCCCAAGCCTGAAATATGGATAATTTGAGGAGCTGGGGTTACTAAAAAGAAAAAATGCTTATTGTAAANTCCTGCCGCCACTATTCTTTTATTTTTAAAGAGGGAGAATTACAGACTCTACACCAGCTATTTCTCCATGTGGGAGCTTCTAGGACAGATAAAAGGTTCCTGTGTCAGGATTGAGACAGAGAGTTATTGTAGACGTGGTGCCTCAGTGGGTGGAACAGGCATTTGAACCACAATTATTCTCCTGTATGAGCATTTTATGTCTCTATCAAATATGCGGCGATGATAACAATACTATGTTAAATATTCACTTCCTTCATGCAGCTTCTGCACAGGCTGGGTCACGACTTTCCCCAGCTGCCTCAGCTTCGAAGCCCCCTGGCCCTGGTTTCCCATCAGTGCTTCACCCTTCCCCTTCCCAAGCCTGAAATATGGATAATTTGAGGAGCTGGGGTTACTAAAAAAAAAAAAAAAAAAGCTTATTGTAAGCTCTGTATTTAATTCTTGCCTTTAGTGAGGAAGTGGCAGGCACATGAACATGGACCTGCAGCAGCAGCAGCAGGGAAAGAGAAGTGATGATTTTGGGGGTGTTGGATCCACGTGGATCAGGTCTAGGATGTTCTCCTGTCCCGAGGAGGAACCAGGCACGAGGCTGAGGCTGCTCCGATGGGATGTGCAGAGCTGGGAATAGCAGAATCCTCACAGCCGGGTTTGTCCTGGCAAATTCCAGGTGCCCACCAGGTACAGGTGAAGCGATGTCCACACTCCTGCCCTTCTGTCGGGTGCTGATTTGAAACCTTTCTTTCCCCACCCTCGTGGCTTTGGGCTGAGGGAAAGGTCCAAATTTTCTTTTATTTTCTTTGGAGTTCTCCCAAGAAAAGGCTTCGATGTCCTTGGGTACCTTGTCCTGCTTCCTGCTCACCGGGCATTGCCTGGGAGAGCTCTCCGTGCAGTTCCAGCTGTGAATTCCTGCAGCTGCCCTGGAGCACGGGGTTAAAGCCCCTCTTCAGCACAGGAGAGGCCCCTCAGGTCACTGCAGGATTAGGGCAGCTGGAGCCAATTTTTCTCCCTGGAAAAATACGATTTGCTAAACTTCTGCGGAGTGAAAACACAAGGATGGATATCCCCGGATGCAGTCCACTGAAGGGATAAAAGCTCGAAGCTGTGGGAGGAAACATTAATCTTAGTGAAAGGCTGTGAGGGATAAGAATTTGATATCATTTTATTGCTGCCACCGGAGATGAGCTGTCTCTGGAATATCAGATAGGAGCTGTGCCAGCTCCCTTTCCCTTTCTGAGCTCCTCAGCTGAGCACTCCGACCCCGCCGGATTACTCAGCAAGTTCTGCATTGCTGAGAGCCAAAGCTTTCTTCCAGGAGAATTCCAGCGCTCCCCGAGCAGCCCTGTCCTTCAGCACAGCTCCCTGGCAGGCCGGGACATTACAGCAGCACATCCTGGGGTGGCACCAGGGCAGGAGAAACAAAATGGGAACTTCAGGCAGCACAGGGAGGCTGTAAATCCTCCTGCTTCATGGGATTTTATTGTTTTATTGATTCAGTGGTGCCTGGCTTTGAATGCATTCAGAAGGGTTTTGATAGGTTTGGGTTTAAAAAAATAATTATCGGTCTGAGAAAATTGTCAATATTGCAGAAAAGAGGCAAAGAGGAGTTCTCAAATATGCAGAATTCATAGTGCAATTCAAGGATCTACAGCCTAACTGTAACTCACTAGCAGTAAAATCAATAATAATCAAATCCAGAAATATTCTACACTTTTGAAGGGGATAATATTGCCAGGTAGGAACTTCTTGACTAAATTAAATATTTAAAAGTGTAAATCCTCAAAAGCAGAAGTGGGAGCTGTGCTTAAGAAGGTGAGGAGTTAACAGGTCTCATCCTCAGTGCTGACTCTCAGCTCAGCTCTCCCTTCCCAGGGTTAATTCCTCCCACAAGGATCAGTGCTGGGGGAAACTCTGCTGCTGATTTTGCAGTGAGGAGCGAGACTTCCAGGGCAGAGGTGAAACTCATCTGATTTTAACTCGTCACATCTGAACTCAAAACTGGTAGGAAAAAAAAAAATATTAGAAGATTTCTAGGCCCGATGCAGCCTGGAGCAGTTGCTCCTAGATTCAACCCCAAACATCACTTTTTGAGCTTTAAATCAAGAGGATTCGCCTCATTTGAGCGCAGCTCTCCAGCAGTGACACGTCACTGTCTGACACTCCTGAGCAGGGCCCGACCTTTCCTCCACGACCAATTGCCCTTCCCGTATAACATTTAACTTCCCATATAACATTTAACTTTTGCCTTTATTTTACCCACTTGTGAAGAGCAGTTACAACTTTAAACGTGATCGTGTTCTCAGCATCAGCTGGCAGAGATGCCCAGGGATGCTGAGGGATGCTCCGGGAAGTTCCGGGATGCTCCGAGAAGTGCAGGGATGCTCCGGGAAGTTCCGGGATGCCCATGGAAGTCCCGGGATGCCCATGGAAGTCCCGGGATGCCCGGCAGTCTGTCAGCAGGTGGCGGCGTTAAGCCGCGCTCTGGAGGAGATGCTCAGTGCGCTCGGCTGAGCTCAGCGTTTTAGCCCAAAACGGGCAATGAATTTATTTCCTTCCTTCCTTCCTTCCTTCCTTCCTTCCT
>VWPU01008008.1:0-24970 GCA_013398955.1 Callaeas wilsoni | reverse complement strand
CATACTGGGAGCAGGTGCCACAAGATAATCAACCCCAGTTCTAAGGTTTTGAATCTTTTCGACACTGGGAGAAGGTGTCACAAGATAATCAACCCCAGTTCTAAGGTTTTGAATCTTTTCGACACTGGGAGAAGGTGTCACAAGATAATCAACCCCAGTTCTAAGTTTCTGAACCTTTTCCACACTGGGAGAGGGTGTCACAAGATAATCAACCCCAGTTCTAAGTTTCTGAGCATTTGGGACTCAAAATGAGGTGCTCTCAAGCAACCTTCTGCCCTACAACTCTTCCCAGCTACTTCCAGCCTCTTCCCCCTCCTGCAAAGGAATTTTGTGTCTGTTCTCTTCTGCCTTCAGCCAAGGACAAACCTGGCTGATGAGCTGCACCTGTCTGTGCACGCTTGTACAGCTCAAACTGGAAGTGACATTTCTACTCTTTAATTGCCAGCTCTGGAAAAAATAATCTTTTCAAGCCCTCTGGGTTTCCTCCATGCTGCTACAACACCAACTGTTGCCCTTGTGTTGTTAAAATAGACAAGCTGTGGTGACTGAGGGGAGAGCTTGGCTGCACAAGAGCTGTTCTTGTCATGACAGGCTCATGGGCAGGTTTGTTTTTAGCATCTTGAGTAAAATCCTAAGTCTTAGCTGTGAAAATAACATGTGGGTCTCAACAGGTCAAGGACATAGTCATACATCCTTCAAAAAATTAGGTTATCGTTGTGATTGTCTTTTAAATAAAGATATGCAACCAAAGCCCTGGAGAAGCAGATTTGAACATTGATATTTGGGGAATTAAGAGTAACTTAAACATTTCTTTAACTATCAGATTTCTCTCTTTCGAGACAACCAGCTGTTATGATTGACTCCTACTCCAGCTTCTTCTCTTTGTTCCCATTTTGAGCAAAAAGCCCAATTTAGGCCTGAAGAACCTTCTGAAGATGCCTCTTGTGCAGCCAGAGGTGGAGGGGGAGGTAAATGCCAACACATGACTCAGGCTGTGTCTCAAGCCACGCGGCTGCCACTGTTTGCTCTCAACCAGTCTCATTCTAAAGTTAGCTTTATTTTTTTTTTTTTCCTCAGATCGAGTTTTTGTGTTGTTAAATTTGTTCCCTGGGGTCAGAGAGTCCGTGCTGGTTTTTTCAGGTGCGGTTAATGATTTAGTGTGACTCATATGTCAGGGCTCACTCACTCAGGCCTCACAACAAACCCAGCAGTGACTCAGGGAAGCTTTTTATCATTGTGTTGAGATGATGTGTGCTCACGGAATTCGAAAAGAAAGAGCAGTAATGTGTATTTTAGCAGCTTTTTTTTTTTTATGTTCCTCCTATCTGTTAGCAGCCCTGTGAGGTGATTAGATAGCCCTTATCAGGGACAGAGCACATCCCCCAGAAACCGGCAGGTCCTGGGCTCCCTGCGGCTGCTGGAGGGCTGGGTGTGCAGAGGACACGGTGGTTAATGTTTTTGCAGCTGGCATGTGCCTTCCAGAGGGGACACTCGAGGGACAAGGGAAAGGGGATCTCTGGATCACGGGGCACCGCCGGGGTTGCTGAGTGCAAGAGGCGGAATCGTTCCAGGTCTCATCCGAACACGTCCAAACCCCAGGGAAAGGAACCCGCCCATTTTAGTCAGCTCTGGCAAACACCTTCAATGTGCACAGAGATTAATAACGAGAACGTTGGACAGAATCGCAGCCCCACGGGCTGGGGAGGGCTGGGGGGGACGCTAAAGCTCATCCGTTCCCCTGGACAGGGCCACCTTCCGCTATCCAGCCTGGCCTGGGACACTTCCAGGGATCCAGGGGCAGCCGCAGCTGCTCTGGGAATTCCATCCCAGCCCCTGCCCACCCTCACAGGGAGGAATTCGTTCCCTGCGGTTCTGAGCAGGGATCACAGTGGGAATGATTTCCGTATGTCACCGACCCTTGCTAGAGGCAGACGCAGCACGAACAGAAGCTGAATTTTTTGGTCAAAAATAAAGAATGAGCTTGAAGCGTTGAGTCAGAACAGAAATCCCGTAGGAAAATTATGAGCACATTCCATAAAATGAGACTTCTTCAGCAAGTATTAGTAACAGCTTAAATATTCTGCTACGTAAGTGTCACTTTTTGTAATGCTGGTGAGAGATAGGGACTATTTTTTTCTTCCCACCAGGAAAAAATTGGTTGGGAATTTTAAAAGCATTTTTACTGTATTTGTGTATCCTGCAAATTTCACATGAAAACACTTCCGAAGGGCGATCCTGGCGTTTCCCTAACTGCGGATTTTGAGGAGTTATAAATAACTGGTAGGAAGTACTACACGTACCACTAGTTTGGGTAATATTTAATCGAGGTCAGTGTGCAATGAACTCCTCAGGTAACGGAGTCCAGTAGACAATTATTGCCTGACACTTCAGTTTTCTATTTGGATAATTTGACCTTTTAATTGAGCACTTAACCTGAAAGTTTACACAGTTTGAGGCCACTCTTAAGGGAAAAAAACCCCCACTATTACATTTATTCATCTCCAAATTTCCAGTTAAAAAGAAAAAAAAAAAAAAAAAAAGAAAAATGTAGTTTTGCTGCAGCTGCTGGCTGGTGTTGGAGCTCGCAGGAGGGGGCAGGGGCGTGTGAACCCCAGGAATTCCCGGCAGGGCAGAGTGGGTCACGCACTCCCGGGGCTGGGATGGGCTGCACTCGTTGGCCTCTCCCTTATCACGGGAGGGATTCCTGCGGGGAGTTTGCTCTGCGTGCTCAGGGTTTGCTGTGCACACGCAGCCTGGCCGTATTCCGTGTTTTCCCCAAAGCTGGAGTGGTTTTGGGAGCGTGCTTCCTTCACTCAGCAAATCCTTCAGGACTGGGAACGGCTGCAGGAGGCACGGCCGGGCCTGGGCTGCTCCTGCTGCTCAAGGCTCCCTGGGCATTCCCAGCCTGCTCCCAAGGAAAGGTGCTCCCGAGGCTGCTCTGATGCTCCTGCCCTGGGCGTTCCCAACCTGCTCCCAAGGAAAAGTGCTCCTGAGGCTGCTCTGATGCTCCTGCCTTGGGCATTCCCAACCTGCTCCCAAGGAAAGGCCTCCCAAGGCTGCTCTGCTGCTCCTGCCCTGGGCATTCCCAACCTGTTCCCAAGGAAAAGCCTCCCGAGGCTGCTCGGATGCTCCTGCTGCTCAGGGCTCCCTGGGGATTCCCAACCTGCTCCCAAGGAAAAGTGCTCCTGAGGCTGCTCTGATGCGCCTGCTGCTCAAGGCTCCCTGGGCGTTCCCAGCCTGCTCCCAAGGAAAGGCGCTCCCAAAGCTGCTCTGATGCTCCTGCCCCGGGCATTCCCAAACTGCTCCCAAGGAACAGCGCTCCTAAAGCTGCTCTGATGTTCCTGCCCTGGGCATTCCCAACCTGCTCCCGCCCGGGGGATTCCCAACCTGCTCCCGCCCGGGGGATTCCCAACCTGCTCCCAAGGAAAGCCTCCCAAGGCTGCTCTTGCTGCTCAAGGCTCCCTGGGCATTCCCAGCCTGCTCCCAAGGAAAGCCTCCCAAGGCTGCTCTTGCTGCTCAAGGCTCCCTGGGCATTCCCAGCCTGCTCCCAAGGAAAGCCTCCCAAGGCTGCTCTGATGCTCCACATACCGGCTGGTTGCCTTCCCGAGGGCTGAGGCTGGTCCCAAAGGGAATTCTGCTCAAAGTGTTGGTGTTTAGAGAAGCCACACCGTGATAAATAAATATATATATATATAAACACACACACTTCCTTGTGAACTTCCTGCAGCTCTGGTGGATCACCCAGCTGCTGGAATGGGCTGTAACACTACCAAGGAAGTAGCTCGGACATTCAGAGACCTCAAATTCCAATGGCTGGGGTTTTTTTCCACCCTTAATAGTGTCCAATAAAAGATAAAAGATGGGAACAGTTTTCCTTCGGATCAGCAGTTGCTGAAAGCCAGGGCAGTGCTCTTACTCATGGGCAAGCCTGATACTCCCAGCAGACTCACTCATCCATTCTCCAAGAGGAATTTATTCCAGTCCGGATCACGCAGTTCATTGCTGGTAAGGAGGGACAAGCTTTTGCAATATGTTCCTCCCGGCCAATCCTCCTTTGCTACTGGCTTTTTCCTACCGGGTTGCCCAAGAATATTAAAGAAAGTTCAATGAGACTTTTTCACACCACTGACTACCCAGTGTTTTTGTTGGCAGCAACAAACCCGGGCTTGAAAGTTTGTGCAATGTAGAGATGGGATGGGTGGGTGGGGGAATAACTGAAAATGCAGAAGCAAGCTCAGGGTTTAGGGCGTGGGATTTGGGATGCTTCTGCTTTGGCTGAGACAGAGAGGGAGAGTAAAAGAGAAAGAAATTCGACACAGAAGCAGTTCTAGCAGAAAGTTTTCAATGAAAATGTAGAGGAGAAATGGGTTTGGGAGATAATTTCTCTAACCATTGCCATGGCAAAGGAAAAACAGTGGCTACAAAAGCTTTTACATCTCTGAATATTTTCAGTATCCTCTGTGCAAACAAAGTGGTCCTGACTCAAGCCCCACTGGACAAAATTGTGCACAATTTTAATTTTCCTTATTGACAGTTCTGGCTGACAAAACCAGCAATTAACACATAGAATTAACGACAGCTTCTCTGCTAGAGCAAACTCCTTGAGGTAACGGCTAATAGAGCTTTAATTATGTCTCTAGAAAATGGAAATGGTGATTTCCAGCTCAACCAGCCATGATTTTGCCATTTTAACCATCGTTGCCAAACCAGGAAATGTTGTTGTGCTCTGAACTGATAAGAGCTGGTGGAAATATTGCTCTGAATGTGCCCATGAGAAAGAATGTTTAACTTGTGAGAGCAGGGAAGAGCAACCGGTTATTCTGTTTGGTTTTATTATTTGTCTCAATCCTGTCCAGTTTGGAAAATGTAAAAACAAACACTTTATTTCTCATGTTATCATAGCTATGGATTAATCCTTCTAACCTTACAGGAAAGCTGAGAGTGCTGTGAGATCAAAAAGAGGGGAAATCCACATGGGCTTAGAAAAATGTTGGCATTTTTCACCAATAAACCTGATGTGTAGTGAGATGATCAAAGCTGCTGGATTAGTTCAAATATTGTCCTTGGAACAGAGCCACAACCACTCCGTTCTGCTTCTCCCTTAACCTTTCGAGTAAGAGTCCCATGCTCCTGAGAGTGTCACACATTGCTCTGCAGCTCTCCTGGCCTGAGAGTGTCACACATTGCTCTGCAGCTCTCCTGGCCTGCTTTCCCTGCTGTTTTTCCTGCTTTATCCCGAGGCACACGGCTGCAGTGTGCTGCTTGCCCACATTCCAGCACTGGCTCCCACTTGCTGCACCTTGGGGGCATTTTTGGTTCACATCCTGACCCTCATTATCCTTACCAAGTATCTTAAAATGACGTGGATCTTTCATTTCTCCTGACGGCATCAGTCTGCCCTGCTTTTTAGACTCAGAGCTGTTCCCAACATGGCAATATTTGGGAGTGTGGGAAAAACGTGCAGCCGAGAGCTGTGAGCCTGCATCCCACCTGTCCCTGCATCCCTGCTCCCTGGGAGATGCCCCGAGCACAGCCCGTGCTGCCCTTTTCCTGCATCCTCTGGAGGCTTCAGGGAGGAATCTGGGGCCAGTTTGCCACAGTTCATCCTGGAATGGTTTGGGTTGGAGGGACCTTAAAGCCCATCCCATCCCACCCCTGCCATGGCAGGGACACTTCCACTGTCCCAGGCTGCTCCAAGCCCTGTCCAGCCTGGCCTTGGGCCCTGCCAGGGATCCAGGGGCAGCCCCAGCTGCTCTGGGCACCCTGTGCCAAGGCCTGCCCACCCGCACAGAGAGGAATTTCTTCCCAATATCCCACCTAAACCTCCTTCCTGTCAGTTTGAAACCATTTTCCCTCGTCCCGTCCCTCCCTCCCTGGTAAATCCTCTCTCTCCATCTTTCCTGCAGCTCCTCCAGGCACTGCAAGGCCACTGCGAGGTCACCCCAGAGCTTCTCCTCTCCGGGCTGAACAATCCCAATTTTTCCAGCCTTCCCTCACAGCTGGGGGTTGCCAACACCAGCACCTGTGCTGCTGCTCAGGCTGAGGCTGCTGTGTCCCCAGCTGGGGACATTTCCCAGGCTGTGTCCCCCTTGCCCAGCCACCCTGGCGGGCCCTGCGCTGGTTTTGGTGTGTCTCCGGTTGCAAAGGTCTGTGTTTGAAGGTTCCCCCTCACCCCGTGGCCTGGCACTGGTTACCCATTAAACCCCTGCTATTAATAGCACAGCCCCGTGCGCAGGGTGCGAGTGCAGGTTCAGCCAGTGCCTTCTCCTCCCGAGGGATGCCAAAAATAGACACGCAAAAGTCCAACCCTGATGAAACTTTAACTGTTTTTGTGAAAAAAAGCACATACTATACTAACTCCTGGAGGAGCTGATCCCTGACTCTCACGTCCGAATTCCTCAGAAGCTGTGGAATGAATGTGTTTAAAAAACTCGTCATCCATTATATTTATAATATCTCTTTTGGCAATATTTCCAAATTAATACATATCATTTTTTTTCTACTTTTCAGCTGATGAGACGAAATGAAGCTCAAGGATGTTTCAATGTATTTTATTAACTAGAATCAAACTTAACATAAAGCAATGCTTGAGTCAATTCTCAACCAAAAAACCAAATTATAGATTTCAGTTTTAGTGTTTTGAAGGTGCCAGTATTAATCCTCTGACTGCACTAATCCCTGATTTGGCTGAGGTAGCTGGGTATTCACCAGTTCTAGAGGATGTTCCACTTAAGACTCGAAACTACATTTCTTGGACACGTCCCAGTTTAGAGGGAAGCTGGTGAATATTTTCAGCACTCAGGATTGAACGCTGCAGTGCGCAAGATCAACAAAAAGCTGCTCCCTGTGGCTGAAGAGCTGTTCACTGTAAGCACCATCAGAGAAATGAAGGAGAAATTACCATGAAACGCTCAGACTAATTAGCAAAGCACAACTAAACAGCAACTTGTTGACAGGAGGGAAATTCTTCCTCCAGCAGGAGCTCCAAAGAGTTTTAGAGGTGGCACCTCCAGGCCTGGCTTCCTTCAGGTCTTCCTTCAGGTCTTCCTTCACAGCTGGCTCTGAGGTTGACTCAGGCAGAAGGAAAATGAGAAATATCCTTTGGGAATAATTCAGGTGACTTAAGAAGTGTCACAGGTTATTTCTGGAGAACATTTAGCACGAGTCAAAGCAGTTCAGTGAAGAAGCCCCACCAGCTGTGGGGTTTGCTGCTGGAGAAGCAAAGCTCATCACCCCAGCTCGTTCCACCCAGATCTTGTAGCTGGGAATTGCAAAGGATCCACCACCTCTGTCACAGTCAGATAAAAATTTAAAAAAAATACGATGAAAACACAACATGAAGTGTCCTGCCTTCTCCACAGAAGCAGCTGAGATGCTCAGGTCTCTGTCTGGCTTTGCCAGTCTCAGCTTTATCTCCTGAACTGGAATCTGTGATAGACTTTCACCCAATGATTCAGGCCCCTGCAGCACCTCCTGTGTTTATTCAGCCACAGGCCATCCAAAGTTATTCCATCTCACTCATGGAGCTGCTCCTCTCTTCTCTTCCAATCCAGTTGACCACGGGACACCGATCCAGTGGGAAACAGGCTAAATTAGTAATTACTGTCATACAACTGCTTCGTTATGGTCTGAGCTTTCAGGGATTACCGGTGAATTGGCCAAATCTCCTGATTCTGGGATGCGCTGAACAGCACAAACATTTGGAATTAGAGCTGCTCCAGATCCTCCAAACACGATCCTGGCTGATTTTTATTTCCACAGGAAGAACCAGTGACAGAACCAACGAGAAGGAGCCGCAGGGGCTGTACCCTGGCTCCCCTCTGCACCTGGAAGGCATTGCAAGGATTAGGAACCACCTCCTTGTCTAGACACACTCTGTAAATTCCCCCTCTGTAAATTCTCCCTCTGTAAATTCTCCCTCTGTAAATTCTCCCTCTCCTTGGAGAAGATCGAAGGAGATGCTCCATGGAACTTGCCCCTCTTTTTGTTTTCTCCGTCTCAGCTGCTCTTTGTCCCCCATCAGTGGCAGCAGCCACTCTCCACGGGGCAATATCTGCCCAAACCAGCCTCTCTGGCCCGGTTTGATGGGCTGCTGGTGGGCATGAGCAGGAGGTGTTGTCTGCAGTGCCTGCTCTTGTCCAAACCAAGAGCTGGGGCAGGCCGAGAAAACAGCCCAGGGAATGACAGAAATTGAGTGGCTGGAGGATTCCAGGAGGGGAGGAGAAGGATTCTGACAGGCTGAGATGAGCCCTGAGGGTGGGAATCGATGGATCCTCAATCCTTAACCAATGGCACCGGGTAAATCTGGAAAGGTGCAGCACGAAATGAGAGGAGAGAACTCTGAGGGCAAGCAGAGGAGGTGGAGCCCACCCGCTTTTGATAATCACAGAATTAATTTTGAGTCAAACACTGTTACCTGAGCTTCTACCAATATCATATTTATGATTTCTGTGCAAGCTGAGAAGATGATGAAGTCCTGCACAGACTGCTGGAAGCGGTTTGGGAGCAGGACTGACACTGCTTAATTATAGTCTGGCTCTCATGCCAGATAAGCAAAGCTCTGTCACTGGATTAGCAACTGAAATAAATCAGTTGACTCCGTGTGCACAGACCAGAGCAGGTAGGAAAGGGAGCACTGGCTGCATAGTTCTGAAAATTTAAGTGTTATCCACGCACCAAAAAGGTGCAATTTTGGCAGAAACAAAGTTTTCCTGCTCAGACCAAGATCGTCCAAGGTTTTCACAGCTTTTAATGGTGCTGTTTTAGGCCTGATGATGCTGTGCCTGAAGGTGTTTGGTGGAGTTGCTTTCTAAAAATCAAAACATGCCACTGAGACTGAGGTGGTTTTCGTGAAATGCCCTTTCAAAATGAAAATGAGGAGTTGTTGACACAGTAATGCTGAAGCCTATGGGCTTGGAGCTTGACTGGAAGAAAAAGCTTTGTCCTGGAGGAAGCTCTTGTAACAGACCTGCTAATCTTAAAAACAACTCCAAGTTTTCTAAAACGCTTTTTCCCATAAGATTTGCACCCAGCTGATGTATTTTCTCTCTCCCAAACTTTTGCGAAAAAAAAACCAAAAAAACCCCTTCACTTCAATCAGGTTTTCAAGCATGAAAGAATTTTAAATTTCAGGATTGTCTAGAAAAATAGCAATCCTGGTTCCCATTGTCCTTCAGCACGGCCAGTGTCTGACACGTGGCTCCACAGCAGGGCACAGACCCTGTGTGACCCCCCTGCTCCAACCTTCCTCAGGAAAATGTTATTTCCACATCTCTATTTGCCCAAGGGCTCTGATTTCCCCCAGAAATTCCACTCGCTCCTTCTGCTGTTTTTCCCTGGATGCCGTTGACTTCTATAAATAGCACGCTCGCCTTTCTCCATGTCACAAATCAGTTCTCCAGGCTGGCACCGCTTTGGGTGCCAAGCACAACCCCGGAGGGGCTGGGGGAAGCAGCAGCGTCCCCAGGGGATGTTGAATATGCAAAAACCCCTCTGTGCTCGGTGTTTCTGAGGGCACCTGCCAGAGCCCTGCTGCTGGATCACAGCACAGATCAAATACTTGGCATCGGCCACGTCCCTCCCCGAACAACTCCTCCTGCAGGCAGCATAACGTGCTATTTTTAAACCTTTATTCCATTCATCTGTATCCGCACACAAATAAAACTTCCCCCCCTGCAGTGGTTATCTGTTGGCTCACAGCTGACTCTGATTCTTTAAGCAATGAGTTTCCCTTTCAATTCTGCCTTTGGGCAAGAAGAGCTTTGCAAGAGTTATGAATCAGCTGCATTTGGAGCTTCTGTCCTGTCTGGAAAATGGCTTTGGGCACACCTTCCCTTGCCTTCCTTGCCAGGCTTCCCTCGGAGCCTGCCCCTGTGCTGGGAAGTTGTTTTGCTACTGTTCAGCAACAAAAATACCTTTTGCAATTAGTTCTTTTCTTGTTTGAACCAGAAGGGAAGTCCCTCAGAGGTTCTTGTGCACGCAAAGTGAAATTTTGGCACTTAGACCAAAAAAAGTAAAATCTTGCTGGTTTTAGACTGCTTAATTTCACTTTAATATTTGAGAACCTGAGGGTCTGCATCCCAAGCTAAATTATTCAGCACCTGAAGTTCTCTTAAGAGAGACCTTGGGGATCCTTCCTGGTTCCTTTGGCTGCACATGAGGGTGGTCTTGCCCTTTCCAGCTCCAAGGTCTCATCCCCAGACACAAATTGGTGCCACATTCCTACTGTTGACTCCAGCGATTTTGCAGCCAAGAGGTGAGTCAGAGCAGCCCTGTGATCCTACTAAAACCAGCCCTGCACAAAAAGGTTTTTGTCTGGATCAAAGTCCCAGGAGCCCTGGTCACGAAAGGGGGTGAAGGACAACGGCTCATAATCGGTCTGTGAACCACAGAGTTCCTTGGGGTGCAATCTCCACAGGGCTTTTATTGCAGGTGAGCAAACCACACCTCAAAAATTCTACCCTCTCCTTCGGAATTGGTGTGAGCAGCTCCGAGGGACCAGTTCTTTCCGTTTCAGGAGAATTTCACTCCCACTGGCTCCCATTAACTGCTGCCCGTGATGTCTAAATGAAAGCATCATGTATAAAGAGGTCAATAATTAAAATATCCTTACAATTATGGGCCTGAGTTCTTCTTGTAAGTCTATGGCTCTTTCTGTCCCTGAAAATCCTTTTCAATCTGCACACAAATAGGTATTTAATAAACAGGTAGGATGCACCACTGCTTCTGGATTTAATAAATCTGATAAAATGATATTTCACTTCCCTGCAAATGTTTCCCTCAGCCTGCATTTCTTATCAGCCCTTCCAAGAGCGAGCTCTTAGAGGTGAACTTTGAAAAATTAAATTTTCTTGGGAAAACCGAATGCCTGATCTCTTATGGAGCCAGCTTCCCTTCATAAGCCTTGAATCACAGATTAATTGAGATTGCAAAAGATCTGCAAGAGTCCAACCTCTGCCCAACCTCCACCCTGTCACCTAAATCAGAGCACGGAGTGCCACCTCCAGTGGCAGAGGAAGCTCCCAATAAGAACGTCCAAGGTCTCCAATTACTTGAGAACTTCGTATCATTGGCTGCATATAAAATACCTCCTGTTTTCTTCTCTTTATTGGTCTTTTATTTGATTTTAGTGGCGTTTGAAGCTTTTTGCTTATGTTGAAATACTGAATGTTAAAAGGAGCAACGTGCATTAAAGCTTTTCCTTCCTGTTGCTCTGACTTTCAAACACAGCCAGAGGAAAGACAGGATTCTTCCAGAACACCAAAACTTGGCATCTCCTGAACAGAGCAAAAGCTTTGGATCATCCCAATTATCCTGTTATCCTGCCCAGAATCTTGCTCCCAAACTCCTCCTTGTTCTACTTCTGCTCCCGTTTAAAGTGACCAAAATTTGGACCCCAGGTGAGGTTTTCTCCTGTGCTTTATGGCAGCACAGACAGCTCCATCCCGCCAGTTTGGGGATCGTGTTTGGCGCCTGCAGGCTGAGGTTGGGTGTCCCTGCCAGGCCACCAAAGCAGCTCCCAGCTGTGGGCAGGGGGTGGCCTTTGCCCAGGGACTGAGCTGGCTCTTGGCTGACCCCTGAGCAGGTATCTGGGTACCTTTGCCCTGGAGAAAAACGGTGAAGGGCCTGATTCAGGCACTGACCTCATCTGCAAAACTCCCCGTGATTCCCGCTGGTGGAACTGAGATAACAAGAAGGGCTTTTTGAGGGAGATTGGAAGCCTGGGTAAGCACAACCCATCCTGCCTGAGCCTTCTCGGACATCTCCTTCCATTAAATTTGGAGAACTCTTTTCCTTTCTTCACCTTGAGCCCACTCCATGCTGCTGGAAGTCCATCTGCAGTGAGGGCACCCTTTAATCCGGGGTAAACGAGAGCTGGACCATTCCCCTGCTTCTCTCCTATCTCCTGTTCTTCTGTGGAGCACAGTTCACCAGCAGCACGAATCAGATGAGACTCTGATTTCCGTTCTGCTTTCGGGACACCTGAGTTGATAGTGGAGGGTAAAGTACCACGGACGTGCATATTCCGATTTGGGGTAATTTTTGTCCTCCTGGCTCCCCTTTATTGCCCTGCTGTTGGCCCTGCCAGCAGGGTAATTTTTGTCCTCCTGGCTCCCCTTTATTGCCCTGCTGTTGGCCCTGCCAGCAGCTGACTCCAGCGCCTTCCCTATCCTGCTCCCTTCCCTTCCCACTGCCTGGAGTTCACTCAACACATGGAAAATTAGAGGCAAAGGGTTCGAACTTGTTGAGAGGAACATGCCCAAGAAAGCACAGGATAATTTTCCCTGATTATTAAATGCATTCCATTCCACACTTGTTTTGACATTGTCCCTCGGAGACAAAATATTTTGTTTTATAGAGCGGCCTCGCTGCTGCTTTTCCTGTCAGGAGTTATTGCTCCACAAGTGCTCAGCTCCATCCAAACCCTACAACGTAAAGTTCTCTAAAACTCCTTCTGGATCCAAGTCCTACAGCTGAAGTTAGGTTGTTCCAAAGCCACAAAGATCACAGAACTGAGATAAAAACCACGGACAAGAGTTGCAATTCAATGTAGTCCTTCCTCTGCTAGCAAAGAAGAGTATGGGAATACAGGAGAGAAAATCCTTTCGGGAATTGTACGAGGCATTAGTGAAGTTTGACAAGAGAGACTCTGGTTTTCACTCCCTTCAACGCTGATACTCAAAAACACCCCAAAATAAACATAAATGAATAAGTATAATGCTCAATTTCAGAATGTAATATTCACACTTTTTTGCAAGCCTTGCCTGGAAGGACACATTAACAAAAACTGAATGCAGCCACTCGCACCTTGAGCTATCAATCCACAAGTTCTCAGAGGAATACACACATCCAGGGCAAGGGATTAAGGAGCTGCTGCTAGCTTCAATCTCAATGAACCCCTTGTTTCAATTATCTGAAGCCAAAAAGCTGCTTTTTCTGCTAAAGCTACAACTCTTCCATGAATTTTGAACATGTTTGCCACAAATGACTGAAAATTGTCCAGCTTTCTCCTTTTCTAAGTAGTGATAATGCATTAAAAGCCCACCCACACACATGCAGTGCCATTGAATTAAAAATGAAGTTTCACATATTTAAAATGAAACACATGATGAATTTTCTGAACATTTGTCCTGAGATGAACTTTAGCTGTGAACAGTTTGCAGGATTAATTTTTCAGATTTTGGGTTGTTTTGCCCCATTAATTAAAGTATTGACACAGATGTGAATTCTGCCTCTGGTTTTTGAGCACAAAGGTCTTTCTCGGACTGGAGGGGACAAACCTGAGCGTTCTCTGTCGCTAATGAGAGCAGGGAAAGGTGTCTAAATCCCTCTGCAGGGACTGACTCAGAGCTGTGGAGCACCAGCTTGTCAGGAACAGAACACAGATCAAAAATTCCAGATTGTCAGGCCTGAAAACTCACAATCTGATCCATAAAAAAGCATGGATTAGTTGGCTCCAACTTTGCCTTTTCAATTCCAACATGCCTAAAGCCTGAACAGAATTCACTTCCTTTTGGACAGGTAAATCTCACTCCCTTCCTTGTTGAGACAGGGAATGTGGAGGCCAATTAATTCCATTAAAGTTTTGATCCAGCTGCCTTCCTCTGAGGAGTGACTGCAGGAAATGATCGCAGGCAAGTGGTGCTGAAGTGGAAATTCTGAATGAGGGACTCATTTCAAAGCAGCAGAGAACTGCACTGGATTTATCTCACTGGGCAAAAGGTTTCCCAGATATTTATTAATCTCAGGGCATCCTGCTGGGTTTCTGCTCCGGAAATACGAGGGGAAAGAAAGCTCTGCTGGTTTCTGAATGTGGAAGTCTGGCTTGGTCATTCATTGTCTGTGTAGTTTGATAATTACCTCTTTCCTAAGTAAATCGCTTTGGACATTTACTTGGAGGTAGCAGATTAATGAAGTTCTTTGCAAACTTCGGGTACCTGAAAAACTCCAAAGATTCCGGAACTCAATTTTCCAGGTCAGTGGTTATTGGACTGTCAGTCGTCCCGCAGAGAGCACAGATTTGTGCCTGAGCTTGTCCAGAATCAGCCAAAACCTTCCTCACAGCAACACTCGTGTGGGTCTCTGAGTCCACGAAATTTAAATGGCAAAAAATACTGAGCAGTCCAGTAAATATCGACCTGTGATTTACTGCCCAGGAGCAATAAAGGGTTTCGAAACAGCTGATAACGAGGCTGTCAAGGTCAGTTCAAGCAGACACCACCGCTTCTCTTTGGCTGCCTCGAAGAGTTAAATCATCAGAACGTTTGTGAGCAATGAGAGACGCCTGGAATTGAACAAACTGTTCCTCTCAGCACTTGTTCCATACTGGCACAGCCCCATTGGCTCTACTGGAGTGATATTAATTTATACTGCTGCAAAAAGAGGTTTTGTGTGAATTTTTGTCCCAGGATTTTGGGTAGATCCCCCACACAGACCTGCACCTCACACGAGCTCCCTGGGGATTGAGCTCTCATCCTCTTTGCTCTCAGTGTCACCCTCACCCTGCCAGGAATGGTGCTGAGGGGTAGCATTTTTGAAATACGCATCATTTCTTTGGATTCTGCAAAAATTCAAGCTATTTTCATCCTTCATCAGAACTTCCTATGCATTTTATCTTCTCCTAATGGCAGGGAAATGTCACAATGCCATCCCTGGGAGCTGCATGCCAGGCAGAAGCGTGTTCAGACCGTGCCAAGGATGCAGAAGCTTCCTGGTATTGGCATTCACTGGGACTTCCTGGGATGACACCGAGGGAAAGGGGCTGGAGGCATGGATGTAGCTCATTCCTGAACAGTAGGGCTAGCCTGGATGGAAGGAATGGCCAAACTGGTGCCACAAAAAGCTCTGCCCTGCAGGGAGGAACTCTTTCTTTGCCAGGGCTGGGTGGGTGCCAGGCAGTGCCCACCAGACCCTCCCAGCAGGAACTGGGATTTGCAAAGTTTCCCAGTTGGGCGTCACTGCAGCATCCAGAAACCGGGGCTGTCACAGAGCAGGATGTTCTCACTGCTGAATTAACCTTGATTTGGGAGAATTTCAAGTCCAAGCCCATCGAGGACGGCCTTCCTTCCAGCAGAAGGATGAAAGCACCACAGCAGCTCTTTTGCAAGGAGTTGCCATAAAAGATGAGATTTTTGTAAAGCTGCAAAGACTTTAAAATAAATTATGGAAGGCTAATTCTAGAGAAAAAAAATAGAACTCTTTATTTTCTTACAAAACTGCCTAGAAACATTCAGATAATGCACAAATTTATAAATTGTAATAGGGGTACATTTACATGTCTGAGCATAACAAACAAATGAAAAACAAGAGACTGACCAACAAATACTAAGAACTTGCATCATTTCAGCATGTAAAAAAATAAATTCAGGGTTATATATAGAGATAAAGCTGTACTTGAAACTGCAAAAGTGTAAAACCAGTGACCATAACAGCCAAAATCCAGTATTGCATGCAGGGCAGTGACAATTTTAACCTTTAGATGCTGCAGTCTCCACGAGAAATAGACCCTTTAGAAATGTTTAGGGTCCTTATTTCCTGTGAAATTGTGCTTTGAAGCATAATTTCATGTTACTCATCTCCTGAAGGAACTATCCTGTTAGGATAATCATCATTCCGCAGTGGCAGAACCCATAGGATTCCAGTGGCTCCAGTTCTGGATCAGGCCTTTTCATGCAGTGAAAGACCACGAAGTTTTCACAATAAAGGTGGGATAAAATGGGTCGTGTGGGAGCTGGAGGGATGGAAATCCATGGGGAAGAGCAGAGAGTGTGCCCAGGCACGGGATTGCAGCTGCTCAAACCAAAGCAATAAATCCTGCCAGGTGCGCTTGTCCTTATTCCCCTCCTAGCAAGGCAGTGAAGAAAGCCAAGGAAATGTATTTCCTTCACTATCCCAATCTTCCAGCCCCGTTTCAGCCTTTTTCCAGACTCCCAATCCCTTCTCGTGGCACTGGTAATCTGAGAAGGACTAAGGCAGTTTCTTTTCCCTCAAGCTGACTTCCCAAGCTCTCCCGCTCTGAGCTGCCAGGGCCAGTTCAGCCGTGACTGGTCCCAAACTGGGGGCAGCTCTCCCCAAACTGGGCTGTTAAACAGCCTGAGGCTGCAACATCCACAACCTCCAGGGCTCCTCATCCTCTGCAGTCCCTCAGCTGCACTAAATCCCTGGATTTCCACAGGTCTATGAAAGCACTTGATATTTTTCTTTCCTTTTAAGCACATTTTCCCAATTAAACAGTCCGGGAGCTTTTCCTGGTGCTGCTCCTGGCTCAGAGGTGTTTCCAGGGATGTTTTGCAGTTCTTCCCGGTTTACTGGAGCCTCCACAGCTTTGACTTCCACAGTTGATGTCTCTCTTTTAAGAGGAGGCAGCAGCAGGGCTGTCCTTTATTTTTTGCAACCTGTATTGAACAAAAAAAATTAATCTTTACAGTGATTATTTCAAAGCAAACAGCACTGAACAAACGTCAGTTAAAGGAGTGGATATTCAGAGTATATCTGGGGGATTTTTTTGCTGTGGTGTTGGCTGACAAATAAATATCTTCCCCAGTATTGAAATGTCCTTCATTTCTGATTGGAGGATTCAATTCTAGATTGGTTTTTCAATTTAGGTTGTTGCACAAGTGAGTTATTTTGTTAGCTCGTTTGTACAGGCTTGTGAGAGAGAAAATCCTGCATTTAAAATATATGAGTTGCAACACTGCGTGACTATTTACAAACAGATTTTTCTTTGTCCTTCTGCCTCAAATCAAGCTTTGTTATCTAAATGCTGTAGTGAGCAGTTCCTTCACCAAGGCATCTTCTTTTTAATCTGCAAATTGATGCTCAAAATCGAATGCTCTTTTCCAGGAATATCTTCTGGGAATGCAGTGGAGAAGTTCTAACAAAACACTGGCTGTTATTTTCCGCAGCAGTGGGCATATTTTGATCTCTGCCTTTCTGACCTGCACCGTGCACAGAAAGCACGGATATAAAATTAAATCCAGAGCCACGAGCTGTGCGAAATGCGGGATATTTCCTGTTAAAAGCAAGGCAGCGGGGTGGCATTTCATGACTCTGGAATTGTGAGAGTGAAGAGTAGCCAAACATCCGTTGTCTTACACTCCCACTTCCCCAGAAATCCCGAACGAGGTCCCGAAAGGAGCCTGGTGTGTGCGGGAGAGCCCCGAGCACAAACCTCGTCTGCGGAAGGCGATGGGCAGCGCCCGGCCGGGCACGAGGATCCCCGAGTGCAGCGTCTCCACGGGCTCCTGGTCCGTGGCCACAAGCCGGTATTTCCGGATCAGCTGGAATAAAAGATCCCAGTGGGTGTGCTGGGCTCTGGCTCTGACCGGCCGGAGGAGCAAACCCTCCCCTGTCCCCCCAGACTCCCTTTTGGGGTGTTTACCCAGCAGAGGGCCAGGTGCAGCTGCAGCTCTGCCACGCGGCGCCCGACGCACATCCTCTTCCCGATGCCGAAGGGGACGTGGGCGAAGGGATGGATGGAGCCCTTGTGGAGCCAGCGCTCGGGCCTGAACTCCGCCCAGCCCCTGAAATACTCCTCGCTGCAGCCCAGGGCATGGCTGTTTATCATCAGCACCGTCTGCAAAGCGAGCCCCAGAACCACGTCAGAAACCGGCCCCGAGCTCCCGAGGGAGCCGGCGCCGGCGTGGAAGAGCTTGGCGCAGCAGCTACCTCAGGAGGCGTCACGGAATTCCCGAAAATCTCCTTGGAACATGCAAAAGGTCATGGTTTCCGCACAGAATCATGGGAAAATTTGGAAGAAATGTGTTGGAATAGCACATCAGAATGATTTCAGGCAAATATTTCTGTCTAAATCGGACAGCAGCACCAGCAGGTGTGGGCTGGTGTTTATGGGAATCCTCGGGGTGAGTTCCTCATTCCTTATCCCTTATCCTGGGACTGGTACTTTTGCAAAGCCCGTTTGGGGCTGAAATATGAGCAACTTCTGTGGTTTAACAGACAGTTAATAAATGGAAAAACATCCTAATAAGGCAAATTAATTGACTTACCCCTTTGGGCAGCACGTAATTTCCCAGAACCATTTCTGTGTCGATGGTGCGAGAGGTAAAAGGCACTGATGGAGTTAATCTGCAGTGAAAGAGAGCAATGGGTTAAATTCCCAGCAATCTTCCTTCCTTTATCTCTCATATTTTACCTCAAACAGCAAGGTGAACAAAATTCTGTGTGCTGGAAAATTCTTTTTCCCCTGGACAAAGAAGCTGGTAAAAAACTTGGTGATTGT
The DNA here is from genome assembly GCA_013398955.1 of Callaeas wilsoni. Lineage (NCBI taxonomy): Eukaryota > Metazoa > Chordata > Aves > Passeriformes > Callaeidae > Callaeas > Callaeas wilsoni. Next base: position 6,732 of record VWPU01008008.1, on the reverse strand, counting down.
TTTGCAAGTTATTCGGGAATTTTACCTCATGGATTCTTTCAGGCAGGCTTTTAGGTAAGGCATGTTCCTCAGGCTCTCAGCACTTGGGCTCTCCTGAGCAGCCAAAACTCTCTGGATTTCCTGGAAAAGCTTCTCCTGGATGTGTGGATTGCGGGAAAGGTTGTACAGAGCCCACAGCAAACTGTTGGCTGTCTGGAACAAGGCAAAAAGAAAGCTCAAATCCTCCTTTTGTGGGGACAGAAGGAAGAAGTTGCCAAAAGTTGCAAGCAACATTTGTGGCTGGGCACAGCTTGATGGAATTTTGACAGCCTAAGGGATTATGAGCAGTCCCAGTGGTCCTCCAGAATTAAAAAGAATCCAGTGATTTCAGCTAAAAATCCATTTGCACTTGGGCCACTGGAGCACCTGCAGGACAAACCCGCTTCCAGGTGTGCTGGTGGTCGGGTGGTGGAAGGAAGGAAGCAGAGGGGGGAACTGGGAGGATCTGAAACCCTTGGAAAAAATCATCTTTACCGTCTCCACGCCGGCGATCTGCAGCTCTGCGATGGCAGCGTAGAGCTCCTTCCTGGACAGGTGTCCCCCCGCGTAGATGTCACACAGAAAATCCTCCCGGGGCTTGGCAGAGTGCTTCTGCAGCCGGCAGTCGATGGACTGCTTGGCTGGGGAGGGAGGAGCAGCACAGGATTAGCGGAAAATCGCCCCAAATCCCGCGAAAATAACGGCAAACCCACGAGGCACGGGCAGGATTTTACAGAAGTGCCAAGCCGCACTCTATTTTCAAGCAGTGGGCAAATGATGAGTGTGTTTATAGTGAATAAAGGGTGGTATTTGCAGTTTTAAAACAAAAAACTCAGTCTCCGAAATCGCCTTCCAACAGAGGAGCTCCTGCAAAGTCTTGGGAATTCTGCTCTCTTAAATTAGGGGAGGGAAATATTCAGCAAACAGAAACACAAGTGTGTAAAATTTATTACCTGGGGTTTTCAAAGTGGATCAAGGTGTTAAAAAAATCAAAGGGACTTAGCACCCAGACCCCCCGAGGGGAAACGTAAGCCTTGGATTTACCAGGGGGAGGCACAAAGAGATGCCAAATTTCCACATGCTGGGGTTTTTAAAATAAAAATAAACAGATTTTGCTCGTGAGTATCCCAGCTGTTAAAACCAGTTCCTGTAAGGAATTGTTCATTTTAAGTGAAGACGTTAAACTGGTTCTTCTGAGCAAAACGGGTTTAAGGTGTCTTTCCTAAAGCCCATGAACGAAGAAGCAATAAAACAAGTGCATGTGTGGCTGGCAGGATCAAAAGCCTTGAAGTATCAAGGACTCAAACACCCAGGGGAAATATCTCAGTGTTACAACCCTCCAAAAGCTTTCTCAGCCTTTAGTTATGCCTCTCACTGTTTAAATTAATGGAATTTAAAAATATTAAAAATACAGACTGAACTCCACATCTGGAGTTTGAGTATTTGTTTTAAATAGTCAAAAATTGTTGGCAAAAAGTCAAGCTGCAGCTTACGATTTAAATTACTTCTGGTTTTAAGATTTACAGCTATGTTGCAGGTTGTTCAGAAAAGCTATAATATTTTGGTTTTTTTTTTAGCAAACAGGTTTTTGTTGCGTGCACAATTCTTGTTTCTCAAGAAAGCAAGGCTTTGAGGGAAGTCCCCTTTCATTTATACCCTTGTCTTTAAAGAAATTATACATTTTTCATTTACTTTTATGATAAAGTGGTGCCACGACACTGCTGGCTCCCAGAATCCTGGGATTTCCCTGGGAATTGGATATTGCCCCATAACTTGGGTGTTAGTCATCAAAAACTGCTCCTACGTGGGAATAAATCAGTGTTTAGGTGCAGCAAAGGTGTTTTAATCTCTGCTGAAGGCGGGGATTAACAGCAGCACAGGACACAAGCGAGTGTGAAAAAACCAATTCCAGCAAGGAGAAAGCAGAGATAAAGGGAAAGGAGATAAATTTGGGTTAAATAGTGACCTGTTTTAAATATATCATCCCATGCTTTAGTGTGAGCTTGCCAGACTTTGGTGTTCAGCCCCTTGTGCAGCTCCACGGGCGTCACCATCATCATTCCGAAGGTGGCCATCATCTGCGGTGGGAAAGAAGTTGGGAAATCTCTCTTTAATCTCTTGTGATCCATCTACTTGCAGCCCCTGAACAAAATGAGGCTGGAAAGGAGGGGGAAATTTTCAGGAAGGCAAAATTCTGGCGGATTTTCCATTCTGTATGGAGAGGATGGGTCTCAGTCTGCTTAGGGCATATCCAGGTAAAAATGAGGGACAGCCAGGAGCTTCCTCAGTAGGGAATGCATCCCATTTCTTTCAGGCACCTGTTGGGAGTGGGACGAGCTGCTTTTTGGCAGTGCCTCTCTCTGCCTTGACAAGAGATGGAGGTAAAATCGGGGCAGGGCTGGCTGCCTCTGTTTGATGACTGAAATTAGGCAGGTTTCTACCCCAGAGCCCCACAGGCTCTGCCTGCGGGAATGACTAACCCCAAATCCTGAGTATTCGCATAACCCCACGGCCAGGCAGCAGTCCCACCCTGCAGGTTGCACCACAGGTGCCTCAGAGGGGAGCAGAGTCAGCCAAGCAAGCTGACAGCTCTCCTTCCAGGATTGCCCTGATGGCCACGCAGCATTTTCCCTGGCAGACCGAGGCGTTCCACAAAGGAGGCACAAGTTCAGGATTAGCTGGGCACATTTTGGATACGCAGCACAGAAGCCCGAGCTTCTTTTTCCAGCTGACTGATTCAGACTGGTGCCTCTCGTTAGCAGCAGGGGTAGAAAATCACCACAGCCCCAGGAGAGGCTCTTCCATACCGTTTTTACAGCCTTGATGAAGTTCAGACTTTCTTCTTCTACGTCCTGCTGCAGGAGGCCAAACCTCTTTCCGTACAGCACCAGACAGATACCTGTTGTTAGGCAATATTATAATTAAACGCTATAAACAAAAGGGTGCGTGGGATGCACCATTTATCGTCAAGGAACGGCTTGGATGAGCCTCCTGAAAATACCCCTTGACGCAGAGCTGTTGGAGCAGCACTTTTAAAACACCCCCTGCTTGTTTGCGAGGGTTTCCAGCTGAGGGGCCCTGACAGCAATATTTCTGCACAAATTAGGATGGCCACCCAGCCCCTCACGAGCAGCAGAACTGGATATTTGGCACATATTTGGTGACTTTACTGAAGAAAATTGAGTGGCAGGAGACCTGGGCTTGAAGAGGCCATCTGCCACAGCATTCCCTCCTCCTTTCCACAGCCACAAACCACTTCCAAACGCGGGCAGCATCCCACACTCCACCACTTTCCGCCTCTTTCCACTTGCCTTTTTTTCCCAAAGCTGTCACTTCCTATTTCTCCCTTTCCAAAAGGGGCCATCACCACCGACGGTGGAAAAACAAAACACTTTGAGCTGAGCCCAGAGGCTGCTGAGAGGAGCCAGCGAAGAGCAGCCAGGTCTGGCAGAGCTGGTTCAGTTGCTACGCCCAGCCATCCCTGGTTTTGGGAATCACTGAGCCAGTTTCTGCCCTGTGTCATTCCTGGCAGATCCCTCAGTGTACTCTGAAAGGTTTCTAAGGATGAGGCTCTGTCTTGGTAACTCGTTCCAGTGCTTCTCAATCCCAATGTAAACAGGATTTTCCAATTTTTGCCTACGGCAAACACTCTGTTGTTGGAATATTTCATTGATCCTGCACTGCTGATAATTAACTAATATCAGATGGGCAAAAAAGGTTGTATGCTACCTGATCCCTCTCTAGATAAATGAGCCATAATCCATCCAATTTTTGGATTTATAAATCGTTGGAATGTTTGAATTTTTACAAGCCGTGCAGGTAGCTAGGCAGAAGAGTTCATATTTATGCTGATGAATTTTGCACTGGGAGTCCCTGGCTGTTCTGCAGCTCACTTTCCACGATATTATAGCTGAGAGTTTAGAAATAATCAGCCGACACATTCATCCCTGATCATATTTTAACTGCAGTGCCCTGGCGGGTGCACCACACTCAGGCAAAATCCGACTCACTTTCAAAAGACCATTTGTTGAATTCTGAATAGACATCTTCCATCCGGCCATTGTGGTCACAAATTTCATCTATTCTGTACATGAAGTCCTCCAGGACCTAAATGGTGGAGAGAAGACAGAGAAAAGAAGGGAATAAAATGACATCAACTAATAAAAATCTGGTGCAGTTCAGCATTTCGACTGCCTTTTCAGCAGATAACAATCTTGCATGAGAGGAATCCTTTTGTTCCCTGTTCTTTGAACAAGATTCAGCTTCCCCCTGTGTGAACAAACGTTTGGATTTGACACAGCTCTCGTGCCCTCATTGCCCGTGCTTCGATGAACTGAGCTTCCCTGCACAGGGGTGAAATCCTTCACTCCGGGACAGCACTGGAGTTTCACAACCGAGGATTAAGCTGTTTATCACAGATGCTCCTCAAACTCCTGTCAGGAGCACAGAGGTTAAGGACAGAGGTGTTCCCTGAGGGGAAGAGCAGAAGAATGAAGGGGTAAAGGCAAAGACTGCTGAATGCAAGAAAAGCAGGGAAAAGCTGTTTGCAGGAGCCTGTATCCTTATGGAATAATCCTAGTTTTTCGGTGGAGACGGTCTCAATTTCAGGTTTCTGTGTGGTCCCAGACCCCGGCAATCAGTTTGTATTTGTTATTCCCTTAATGATCTGAGTCTGAGCTCGTGGTTTTATCACTGTGGAGCAAATGAAGCTATCCAGATAAACCGGACCTGCTTTAATTCCCCAGGCTTGCAGGGGAGCAGGGGGGAGAGAGAAGGGATTTCTCAGAGCACGGTACCTCATTGATCGTCGTGTCCAGTTTCACAACTTCGCTGGGCTTCATTAATTTCTTCTGAAAGGCACTTCTTACCCTCTGCCAGTCCTTTCCTTCCCTGGATGGGAACAACGACAGCGAGGTTGGGAAGCGAAAGGCTCAAAGAAGAATGAAAGCAGGAGAAAACCCCAAACCCGCAGCGTGTGCACCACTGATGCTCCATCGCACCGACGGCACAACCGGGGGATCCTCGGGGGCGGGGGATGAGCCCCGGGGGTACGGCCACCCTCGGGAACGCTGCCCGGGACCCCCCGGTCCCCGTGGAGCCGGGCTGGGGGCGGCCGCCGCCCGCAGCATCCCCGGGGCACTGGAACCCCCGCACCCGCAGCGCTCCCCCTCCACCGCAGGTCCCCCGGCACCTCCCCGGGGCCGCCAGGATGCTGCTGTGGGTGCCGCTTACAGGATGAGCAGCCCGTAGCCCTCGCCGCGATAGTCGCGATAGGCTTTCCAGGGCTTGATCTCGAGGCGCTGGGGGCAGGCGCTCTCGCGGCGGTACAGAGCCTCCAGCAGGCAGGGCGCCGCGATGTGCACCGAGTCGAACGCCCCCAGCTTCATGCGGAAAATCTTCCCGAACCTCCTGTGGTACTGAGCCTGGGGAGCAGAAGGGACCCCGCGGTGAGTGCGGGGCGCTCCCCGCCGCAGCATCCTCATCCCCACCCTCATCCTCATCCTCATCCTCATCCTCATCCTCATCCTCATCCTCATCCTCATCCTCATCCTCATCCTCATCCTCATCCCCACCGCCTCACCAGCGTCTCGTGCTGCCTCTTGAGCCCCCCCTTCCAGAGCACGTCGGGCAGGCTGCCCATCAGCGGCCAGCTGGGCGGCCCGGGCAGCGTCTCCGCCGGCCGCAGGGCGCTCAGCGAGGACGCGGCGGCCGCGGGGCCGCAGGTGCGGGCGGGGAGCCGGCGGAGGAGGATGCTGCAGCCGCCCATGGCCGCCGTGCCGGCCCCCGGCCGCGCATAGGTGCATTTATAGCAGCCCGAGGTGCTGGACTTTCATCCGCGCCAATGGGAGCCCTGGGTGGGGTGAGCGGGGCGGCTGCCCCGGCCCTGCCCGCGGAGCCCGCGGGGCAGGCGGGTCATGAAAGGGTTCAGGCGAGGCAGGAGAGGCACCGCGCCAGCGCCTCCGCCCGCTGGGATGCGGGGGATGCGCGGATGGGACTCGCTGGGATCTCGGAGATGAGCCGATGGGACCCGCTGGGATCCCGGGGATGCGCGGACCGGACCCGCTGGGATCCCGGGGATGCGCGGATCGGACCCGCTGGGATCCCGGGGATGCGCGGATGGGACCCGCTGGGATCCCGGCGATGCGGGGATCGGACCCGCTGGGATCCCTGGAATGCGCGGATCGGACCCGCTGGGATCCCGGGGCTGCGCGGCTCCGTTCCCCCGGAGGAAGGAACGCAGCCGTGGCAACTCCGCAGGCAGTGGCTCCGCTCCCTGCCTGGCGTTCGTGCGAACAGTCTCGTAGCGCTCTCTCTCTCTTTTTTTTTTTGTCTTTCTTTTATTTTCTTTTTTCTTTTTTAAAATTGTTTGTTTAGTTGGTGTTTTTAAATTCGTGTTTTTAGAGCCCGAGGCGGCCAGGGAGCAGCCGCATGAGCGTGGAGGGGCTGTGGTGCTCATCCTGCAGAGCACAGGTGGCAGAATAGTTCCGTTTTCCCGCAACATTTGCACTTTAAACGGACGGAATAAAAAAGTGCGGGGAGCTGAGGAATAACGAGTTGTGGTGTGTGAGCTGCCCTTACCCTCTCTGGCTGAGTAACCAGAAACGGGCACGTGGGCATCATTGGAGAAGGCAAAATTCCCTTCACCGTGAGTGTTGTTAGCCATTAAATCCTGACAAACAGGAGTTAATCCCAGTCTTTTAATCAGAAATGGCA